>CM033642.1:173066364-173212666 GCA_019512145.1 Engystomops pustulosus | reverse complement strand
GTGTGATTGGGGGCACTGGCCGCAGCTACACCACACTCTGTCAGACAAAGGAAGGGGCAAAGGGAGACAACCCGCCCTCAGGGGATGGTTGACGAAACAAGCACATGCCAAGGAAGAGGTAAGGAGTCGAAGTCTGAATGTGCGGCTCTCGGCAGAGCGGCATCAGCAATGGCAGTTAAGGCGTGGCAAGATACCAGCTGTGAGACGGCTGGAATCCCCACGTTCCGTTGCTCTTTCTGAACCTGAAACTGGTTAGTTTTCGTGTATAGAGTAAAAGAGGTCAGAATTACAGTCTGGCTGTCCATGGCGCATTCGAAGCTGCAATGTGCAAGTGCTCGCTCAGTCAGACTGCAGCAGACAGCAAAAATCAGCTTAGCTTGGCGTAAGACACAGCATGGGAGCTGGCTGGAATCCCAGATTCCTGACCTTTAACCTAAATTTTTGTTTAGTTTCTCTATAGATATGTAAAGAAGGTAGAACAGCTCTGTCTGCCTGCCATTCTAATCTGAATGTGCCTGCTCTCGTCAGATCGCAGCAGCAATGCAGCTTAAGGCTTGGCAAGTACCACATGGGAGACTGGCTGAAACCACAAGAATTCGTTGACGTTTAACCTGAAACTGTGTTAGTTCTCATGAATAGTAAAAGAGGTAAAATTGAACAGCTGCTGTCACGGCGCATTCTAAGCTGAATGTGCCTGCTCTCGTCAGATCGCACAGCAATGCAGCTTAAGGCTTGCAAGTACCTCAGGGAGACTGGCTGGGAATCCCAAGTTTCGTTACTTTTTAACCTGAATATGTTGTTTCTTCTATGAGATTAAAAGAAGGTAATTGAACAGCTCTGTCATCGGCAATTCTAAGCTGAATGGCCTGCTCTGTCAGATCGCAGCAGCAATGCAGCTTAAGGCTTGGCAAGATACACGCATGGGAGACTGGCTGGGAATCCCAAGTTCCGTTGACCTTTTTAACCTGAAATTGTGTTAGTTTCTCTGTCAAGATGGTAAAATAAGGTTAAGAACAGCTGCTGTCAACGGCCATTCTAAACTGAATGTGCCTGCTCTCTCAGATCGCACGCATGCAGCTTAAGGCTGGCACGTACCAGCATGGGAGACTGGCTGGGATCCAGTTCGTCTTGACCCTTTTTAACCTGAAATGTGTGTAGTTTTCTGCATATAGATGTAAAAGAAGGTACATTGAACAGCTGCTGTCATCGGCCATTCTAGAAGCTGAATGTGCCTGCTCGCTTCAGATCGCAGCAGCAATTCAGCGTAAGGCTGGCAAGTACCAGCATGGGAGACTGGCTGGGATCCAGTTCCGTTGACCTTTAAACCTGAAAACTGTGTTAGTTTTCTATGAGATAGTAAAAGAATGTAAATTGACAGCTGCTGTCGCCGCCATTTCTCACTGAATGTGCCTGCTCTCGTCAGATCGCAGCAGCCTGCAGCTTAAGCTGGCAGTACCAGCATAGGGACTGGCTGGATCCCACGATCCGTTGACCTTTTAACTGACTGAAAATGTGTTAGTTTCTTTATGAGATAGTAAAAGAAGGGTTAAATTAGGCAGCGCTGTCACGGCATTCTAAAGCTGAATGTGCTGCTCTTGTCAATCGCAGCAGCAATGCAGCTTAAGGACTTGGCAAGTACCAGCATGGGAGACTGGCTGGGAATCCAATTCCGTTGACCTTTTTAACTAAAAGTGTTAGTTTCTCTGTATAGATAGGTAAAAGAGGTTAGAATTAGGCAGCTGCTGTCACGGCCATTCTAAGCTGAATGTGCCGCTCTCATCAGATCGCAGCAGCAATGCAGCTTAGGCTGGCAAGTACCATCATGGGAGACTGGCTGGAATCCCAAGTTCCGTTGAACCTTTTCGAACCTGAAAAGTGTTAGTTTCTCTATTGAGATAGTAAAGAGAAGGTAAATTGAAGCTGCTGTCATCGGCATTCTAAGCTAATGTGCCTGCTCTTGTCAGTATCGCAGAGCAGCAGCAGCTTAAGGCTTGGCAAGTACCAGCATGGGAGACTGGCTGGGAATCCCAAGTTCGTTGACCTTTACCTAAAACTGTGTTGATTTCTCTCATGAGATATGGTAAAAGAAGGTAGAAATTGGAACGCAGCTGCTCATACGGCCATTCTAAGCTGAATGTGCCTGCTCTCGTCAGATCGCAGCACATGAGCTTAAGGCGGCAAGTACAGCATGGGAGACTGGCTGGGAATCCCCAGTTCCCTTGACCTTTTAACCTGAAAACTGTGTTATTTCTCATAAGATGGTAAAGAAGGTAAATTAACAGCTGCTGTCATCGGCCATTCTAAGCTGAATGTGCCTGCTCTCGTCAGATCGCAGCAGCAATGCAGACTAAGGCTGCAAGTACCACATGGGAGACTGGCTGGGAATCCCAAGTCCGTTGACCTTTTTCAACTCTGAAATGTGTTAGTTTCTTCTATGAGATAGTAAAAGAAGGTAATTGAAGCTGCTGCGCCGGCCATTCTAACTGATGTGCCTGCTCTCTCAGATCGCAGCAGCAATGCAGCTTATCTGGCAAGTTCCTCATGAGGAGCTGGCTGGGAATCCCAAGTATCGTTGCCTTTTAACCTGAAAATGTGTGTAGTTTCTCTATGAGATAGTAAAAGGTAGACAATTGACACTGCTGTCATCGGCCCATTCTAAGCTGAATGTGCCTGCTCTCGTCAGATCGCAGCGCAATGCACTTAAGGCTTGGCAAGTACCAGCATGGAAGACTGGCTGGGAATCCCAAGTTCCGTTGGACCTTTTTGACCTGAAAACTTGTGTTTTTCTCTATGAGATAGTAAAAGAAGGTTAGAAATTAGCAGCTGTCTGTCACGGCCATTCTAAGCTGAATGTGCCGCTCTCGTCAGAATCGGCAGCCGCAAATGCAGCTTAAGGCTGGCAAGTACCACATGGGAGACTTGGCTGGGAATCCCAAGTTCCGTGACCTTTTTCGAACCTGAAAACTGTGTTAGTTTCTCTGCAAGAATGGTAGAAAGAAGTCAGTCTCTGCTGTCATCGGCCATTCTAAGCTGAATGTGCCGCTCTCTCAGATCGCAGCAGCAATGCAGCTTAAGGCTTCAAGTCCCAGCATGGGAGACTGGCTGGGAATCCCAAGTTCCGTGTTCTTTAACCTGAAAATTGTGTTAGTTTCTCTATGAGATAGTAAAGAGAGGTTAAATTGACAGCTGTGTCATCGGCCATTCTATCTGAAATGTGCTGACTCTGTCAGATGCGCACACATGCAGCGTAAGGCTTGGCAAGTACCCGATGGGAGCTGGCTGGCAAGTCCAAGTCTCGTTGACCCTTTTTTGAACTGAAATTGGTGTGTTAGTTTCTCTATGAGATAGTAAAACAAGGTAGAAATTAGGCAGCTGCTGTCATCGGCCATTCTAAGCTGAATGTGCCTGCTCTCGTCAGATCGCAGCAGCAATGCAGCTTAAGGCTTGGCAAGTACCAGCATGGCAGACTTGCTTGGAATCCCAAGTTCCATTGACCTTTTTGAACCTGAAAATTGTGTTAGTTTTTCTATGAGATAGTAAAAGAAGGTTCAAATTGAACAGCTGCTGTCAACGGCCATTCTAAAATGAATGTGCCTGCTCTCGTCAGATCAAAGCAGCAATGCAGCTTAAGGCTTGGCAAGTACCAGCCTGAGAGTCTGGCTGGGAATCCCAAGTTCTGTTGACCTTTTTAAACCTGAAAAGTGTGTTAGTTTCTCTATGAGATAGTAAAAGAAGGTAGAAATAAGGCAGCTGCTGTCATTGGCCATTCTAAGCTGAATGTGCCTGCTCTCGTCAGATCGCAGCAGCAATGCAGCTTAAGGCTTGGCAAGTACCAGCATGGGAGACTGGCTAGGAATCCCAAGTTCCGTTGACCTATTTGAACCTGAAAATTGTGTAAGTTTCTTTATGAGATAGTAAAAGTAGTTTCAAATTGATGAGCTGCTGTCAACAGCCATTCGAAGCCTAATGTGCCTGGTCTCATCAGATCACAGCAACTTTTAGTTTTGCCCAGGGCCCCACTTTGTCTAGAACCGGCCCTGGGCATGATACACTCAATAAAGGAGTGGTTCTGCAGGTAAGTAGCACAGACCACTTCTCAGTAGCTATGCTTTCTGGCTGATGTTTTGTTCTTTTTTGAACGTCGTTGGTGCTTTCACACTTGTGGTAACATGAGATGGACTCTACAACACGGATGCTCCTTTGACCCATTTCACAGTTCACAGGCCCACCCATGTACCTCCCTGTGCCCCATTACGGCCGCGGCAGGCGGATTTACCTGCCCTTGGTCCTGCAACGGCAGCTGTGTTCAGGCGCATGCGTCCCAGTTCCCTTAAATTTAAAGAGCCTGCGCTGCTAATTCCACTGATCTAAAAAATGGCCTGCCTCTTTCTGCCACCCCTGCCGGATCTTTGTGCTCTTATGCCTCTGAAAAAGCATTCCAAACCTGTCTGTATACTCTCCGTTGTGACCTCCTGCCATGTCCTGACCACGATTCTCTGCCACCTGCCCTGATCTTACGCTACGTCCCTGACTCCGATCCTGCGCTGCCTGATCTGACCTTCTGCTGGAACACGTCTCCAAGTTTGCATGCTGACTCTGTACCTCTCCTTGGCCGTCACCAGGAGCATCGTTGCGCCTGTGGAGCAACTTAGTGGTATCCGGCTGCAGCAAGTCCAACGTTTTTTGCGGAATGCCACTTAGACTCTGCTCCCAGGTGTCAGCTTACGTCTTCGCTCACTGTGGTACAGTGGGTCCACTACCCCTGATCCTGACAGCAGGACTGCTACCTTTGTGCAAAGAGAAACAAGAGGAGCACTGCCAGAGCCCTGCAAAATGACCCCCAGCAGGCCTCAAATGTGCATGTGTTTTCACAAACTGTTCTAAACCGACTCTATGAGGATGGTATGAGAGCCAGAGAACACCAGGATTGGCAAATTGCCAGTGGCTTCCTTTGCACATGGGACATACGTAACAGAGTCTGGAGACACGGCGGCAAGCAATCTGCTGCCTGCAAAATCCTGGTTTGGCAGCGGGTCAGTAATGGTGTGGAGTGGAATTTCTTTGGAGGGCTGCACAGACCTCATTGTGCTCGCCAGAGGTAGCCTGTCTGCCATTAGGTACCAAGATAAGTTCCTCAGACCCCTTGTAATTCCATATGCTGATGGGGTTGGCCCTGGGTTCCTCCTAATGCAGAACAATGCTATATCTTATGTGGCTGTAGTGTGTCAGAAGTTCCTGAAAGATGAGGGCATTGAAGTTGTGGACTGGCCTGGACTATGCTGAGGCCTTGTAGGGAGGTCATACAGGCACGTGGAGGCCACACACAACACTGAGCCTTATTTTGACTTGTTTTAAACCCTACGGGACTCAGCCTCTTTTGGCCTTAAGGACGCGGCCCCATTTTTCAAATCTGCCCTGTGTCACCATACACTCACCGGCCACTTTATTAGGTACACCATGCTAATAACGGGTTAGACCCCCTTTTGCCTTCAGAACTGCCTCAATTCTTCGTGGCATAGATTCAACAAGGTGCTGGCATGATGGCATCACACAGATGCCGCAGATTTGTCGGCTGCACATCCAAATAAAAACAAGAGTGTAACTACAACATAAATAACAATGGTTAAAAGCGGCGTAGTGGGATGTGGAGTGTATGTGGCGCGCAGGAAAGTGGCGCACGGTGGAATAAGATAGCCGCGCTGTATGTGAGGCCACACGAAGGATACATTTCAACTGGGCGTCAGAGATCAAAAGCATGTTGAGAGTTGCTGGGCAACCAGATGGTGTGTATGTATCAGAGGGTTGCTAGGGAGCAAAGTGCGGTCACAAGGCAGAGTAACGGCCAAATGCAACCCAAGTAGCGGTGGACAGGGAAGCATCACTAAGTGGACGGAAGTATCAGGATGGTAAGTGTTGAAAGGTAAGATTGTAAAAATAGGTTTGAGAATTGTCTTGACTATAATGTGTAGTGTTAGTGGGATGGGGGGAGAGGTGTTATACGGTTCGTGATTTCATTTAATCCATCGGGTTGAAGGTTTTTGATTTTGTAAATCCAGAAGGATTCTCTTTTATTTATCTTTTGTGTCTGTTGTTCCAAATCTTTGCAATCTGTTCTATCCCTATGAGTTTATCTGGTGGAAGTTTTTTTGGTGATAGGGTGAGATGTTTTGATAGGCTGTTGTAGAAAGCCTGTCTTGTTTTGAAGCGATGACCATTCATTACGCATCCGCAGTGATTGGATAGTGCGACCTACATACTGGAGGCCACCACTTGCAGTAATCAGTTCACTACATACGAGGAGTCGCGGTAATGTGTTTGTTGCAGGGAAATATTTCTCCGGTATCTGAGGATTTGAATGTTTGATTCCCATTATCAATTATGTTACAACATAGGCACTTGGTTTTTTTGCATTTAAAAAGAACCTGGAGTTTTTTTGTGAGGTTTGGACTGATTGGTATTCTTGGTGATGCTTTTTGGTTTGCTCGGAGCTGGTATATTTTGATCGACCTAGCTTTCCTAAATGTGATCCTGGTTTGGGTGGAAGTTCTTTTTGAGGATCGGGTCTTGTAATAAAATGTGCCAGTTTTCTTGCAGGATTTTTTTTATGGCATGATGCCTTTGTCAAAGGTAGTGCACGAAATGTATGTAAAATTGCTTGCGTCTGTCGTTTTTTTGGGGGGACCTGGTTTCCTTTTTTCTTTTGAGTTGATAAGCTGTCTGGATTAGTGTTTTAGGAAAAATTTTTCAGTAATTTCCTAGATATAATTTTTGATTGCTTTGATAATCCTGTTTGAGGTGCAGTTTTTTCAGATTCTGACAAATTGGCTGAATGGTAATTCTTAAGCCATTTGCCATAATGGGCACTTCTTAAATCAAGTATCCATTACTGTCAACTTTTTTTAAATATTTTTTGGGACAATGGTGTTGGAGCTATGGCCTATTTCTAAGTCTAGAAAGACCATTAGATCTTTACTGATACTCGCCGTGAGTGAATAACCCAATGTTGAGGTTTAGTTCTTTAATGAATATTTCTGCGTCCTGAATTGTCCCTTTGATGATCATAAAAATATCGTGAATAACGACGATAGTAGATGACATTTGTGTCCCAAAATTGGGATTCATATACCATGGAGGACTCGAAGTGGCCCATGAACAGATTGGCGTAACTGGGTGCCACTTGAGTCCCCATGGCCGTTCCCATAGTGGTGGTAAATCTTCTCTTGGAACGAGAGAATTGTGGTTAAAATGATTCCAGTCCTGTAGTATGAATTTAGTTTGTTCCGGAGGATTTTAGTTCCTGATTTAGAAAATATTCGGTGGCTCGTAAGCCAAGGGAATGGATAATTGGAATATAGGGGGTGACATCATAGAGTCAATATATAACTCTTTTCCCAGTATTGTTTCCAGATCAGTCACTCCCAAACTCACACAAAAAACTCCAGGTTTTTTAAATGCACAAACCCAGTTGCCTATGTTGTAACATAATTGATAATGGGAATCAAACATTCAATCCTCAAGTACCGGAAATATTTCCTGCAAAACACATTACCTGCGACTCCTCGTAGTAGTGTACCGATTACCTGCAAGTGTGGGCCTCCAGTATGTAGGTCGCACTATCCATCACTGCGGATGCGTATGAATGGTCATCGCTTCAAAACAAAGACAGGCTTTCTACAACAAAGCCTATAAAACACATCTAACTATCACACAATAAAACTTCCACCAGATCAAAACTATGGGATGAAACAGATTGCAGAAGATTGAACAACAGACACGAAAGACTAAGTAAAAGAGAATCCTTCTGGATTTACAAATTAAAAGCCTTCAACCCGATGGGTTAAATGAAATCATCGGCACCGTATAACACCTCTCCCCCTATCCACTACAACTACACATTATAATCAAGACAATTCAAACCTATTTTTTACAATCTTACCTTTCAACACTTACCATCCATTACTATCCATCTGACTTCCGTCCATAGTGATGTTTCCCTGTCCACCGCTACTTGGGTTGCCTATGGCAGTTACTCTGACGCTTGTGTGACCGCACTTTGTCCCTAGCAACCCCTTGATACATAACACACCATCTGGTTGCCCAGCAACTCTCAAATGCTTTTGATCTCTGACGGCCCAGTTGAAATGTATCCTTCGTGTGCCTCACATACAGCGCTGCTATCTTATTCCACCGGCGCCACTTTCCCGCGCGCCACATACACTCCACATCCCACTACGCCGCTTTTAAACCATTGTTATTTATGTTGTAGTTACACTCTTGTTTTTATTTTTTACCCTCGTTTTAATATATAATTGTACACTTTTTTTAACGAAGGAAGAAGACAGAGAAAAAAAAAATTTTTTTTATTTTTTTTTCCCCACACAATCAATCTTTATCAATGTTCTTGACATCATTACCGATAAGCCCTCAGTGACGGGCCCTCTGTGTATTAAGTGCTAATGTATTTTAGACTTGTATGTAAATATCTCACCTGATGAAGGCTCCGGCTCGGAGCCGAAACGCGTCGTAGTGTTCTAAATAAATAGCTTTACATCCACCAGAGTGTAATATTCACTCATTGCAAGAAGAGCAGCGCCTCCAAGAGCGGGACAGTACTTTGAGTACCTCGTGGATCTCGCTAAGTGGGAAAGAGACAGGTCATGTCTGACGACAACCAATGGCATAACATCCTGGAGTCGGTACCAGCTGGTCTTTAGGGGAAGAATACAGGCTTTTGCAATTATGTAAGTCCATAGGTCGTATAGGACTCCAAAGTTCCTGTATGATATCAGGATATGCTCTGAATGCCGAAAACCTGTCTAAATGTATATAAGGCACATCAGTTATGCCACATATGCTATGGGCATGTCCCACTATAAAGAAATTTTGGGCGCTGTACTGGACTTGATTGATAGGGCGTATTCAGTGACAGTTCCTAGGAACAGATTACAGTTGTGGTAGGATATACTGTGAAATTGCACTGACTATGTAGGTAAAATTACAGTGAGAAGTTTGATATATATGGCACGGAAAGCATTGCAGCTAGGTGGATCCAACCTCCCCCCCTAAATCAGACAGTCCCTCAGAGGTGGAGGTGTTGAATTTAATGAAAGGGCTATATAAGAGAGAAAGGCGAGTGGTATATTTGAAAACCTCTGGTGCCCTTGGCTGGATACCAGGTGTGGTCTCATAGTAGAGCTGCTGAGAGAGAGGTTTTTGCAAGCTATATGGTCCTTAGGTAGAATTAGTGTTGTACTAATTTAGTATGTTGGTTTTTGCTTTGTAAAACCCAGATCGTGTTTTGCATCGTGTGGCGACTTTATGGCAATGGGATGTTAATTATACTACAGTATGCTGTGTAGCCTTGACTGGAGTGGGAGGGAGGGGCAGGTGGGATTTTTTTTTGTATGTTAATGTACACACATTTGAAATTAATAAGAAATAAATGATTAAAAAAGGATAGAAAACAGAAGGGGACAACAGCCCAGAAGAGCCTAGTAAATCTATTAGAGGGAGAGTAGGGAGGCTGTGCTTTTGGAGGAGTGCTACAGTCCCATCATGGGACCCAAATAGACCAACAAAAAATTATCATGCCCCAGTGATCTTTTATTGATCAAATACTAATTTAGTCATCTTTTACTCTGAGAAATGTTTCTTCCACACAGCAGCAATATCCTCTTTAGTCTCCATAAATAAGAAGAAAAGTTGTGAAGTTTGTTGGATGATGGCAAATTTTACAAATAGTGCAATAGTGCTTACCCACTCACCACAACGTCACTAGCGGAAAAGGGGTCCTCCCGCAGGACAGGAAACCCAGCCTTTAAAGTCCTTTAAGTTTTTACCTCCGATGGGCTAATCGGAGCTCGGGGTTGGATCGGGAGTTCTCTTGTTCCCTGGCCGGTCTTGTACCCTCTGACACCCAGAGCTACCCGCTGGGAGTTGTGAGGAGGTGGGTGGGTGCTGACTGGGAGCTGGGGAGGACCTCTTCTAAGTGATGCCGCGGTCTGCCTTCAGATTTTTATGCCGGGTGCAGTACGGAGCCGGCGGGTTGTATGACATGTGACTGGGGATTCAGGGCAGGAAATTTGCATTTAAAATGGTTCCTAGCACACAAGTCAGTGTGCTGTCCACACTCCCAACCTACCTCGGAATATTTCCACTCCTGCAGCTTCAGGCTATGTATCTTTATGTATTACTGTAGTGATTTTTATCACCCTGTGTAGATGCTCATCTTGATATATTTGCCAATCGATACTTGTACTGTGTATTGGACTGCACTCCTGCCATATTGGGCCTGCCACTCCACTGCCTTTTTGATACTTTTGCCACAATAATACGGGATAGGTGGATAAGAGGAATCCAATAGAAGCCAGGGTGTGGTGAACAACCAGTATGACGATAGGGTGATTCATAGTGGCAGTGAGTCGGCCTTTCCCCGCCTTTATAGAGGGTTTTTAACTTGACTTCTCATTTTGTACTCGGAGATGGAGAAGTAGTGGAAAGGCCACTAGGAATCTAAAACACAGTCTGTAAAATTTGTGGGGAGGTTGCCGTGATTTTATGAGAAACCTACTGTGATGCATGCATTCAACACATGGTTCTGATGTTTGAGTCAAGCGTATTTTCATACCGGAGGAGGTCCTTAGTTCTATGAATTCTAGAAGGTCATCTACTAGTTTAACCTCTCCCTGCTCCATTTAAAGTATATGTTTCTGATGTCAGACTCAGAACAGGAAGATGCTTTTCCCTGTGGAGGATGCGGACCACCAAGTAAAACTAGTTAGATCTACGATGGAAATCGAGGAGCATATGGCAACCGTTCTGTTCCATTCCCTGGATTTGAAACAGAAGCAAGTATTCCCATTACATAAAATCTTTCTTTGTTATTTAAAGCTGAGTGGAAAACACCAAAACAAGGGTTTTTTTCTACATGCCATAAAAAGGAATATCCCTTTTGAGAGAAAGAAACAGAATTCTGGGATAAACCCGCTAAGATTGACATAGCTATCTCTAAGAGGTGTTTTGTTAAATAGCTGAATAGCTGAATAAGACATTTAACCCTATAGCTTCTGAGTGGTCACCATATCCCCCCCCCAGGCCAGACCTAAAATGGCGTCTGTTTGGTTCCCATATGGTCAAGATGGTCGCAGTAGGGAATATATCACTAACAGTTCCCCCCTTGTTTGAGACTGCAGACCTACAACATTTCAAAGCAACCTCCTCAAACTCCAGGTACCTTCAGGTGGGCTAAACCCTCACCTGCTGGACTTTTTTATGGCTTCACCAGATCCCCAGAGGTCAGTCCTAAAAGGGTTAAAGGTCTGCATACCCAATCACATCACTGGTTCCCATAGTTCATAGTTTTGTAAACAGGTGGTTCTCCAACAGGCAGCATCATCCTCCGTCCGGGCACTTCTCCTGTCGTGGTTCTTACCGCCTGGTACGGCCATCTGGGACATGGTGGACTTGATGAGGGGACCACAACGTGCAATAAGTGACAAGAGCAAAATCACAATCCCCATATCATCCCCACTTAAGGAAATCCTTCCATCCCCCAACCACAAAGTGAATGACAGTGTCCACTCCAAAGTTTCTCTTGAGGTTCTTGGACAGTCCTTCAATCTTTCAATGCAGGGTTAATGGATCATAGGGGGGCGATGTCATCTGGGATGGTACATGCAACAAGCCGTCTCCCACATCTTATAGACTCCTCCCTTCTCAGCAAGGGTCATGTCCAAAGCCATGCAGATCGGAAAGCATCTCGTGATATAATTCACAAATCTCTGTTGATTACAATAAAACGGTTAACCCAACACAAATCTTTGCTCATAGCTATCGGGGAATAATGGGCTCAAACCTGCCCATATCTGATTGTGGGCCTTGTAATCATCTGGAACCCCCCCTTTGGTGCTTCCACTGTATCGTATAAACGTTGTCATCTAGGTGCTAATCTCACAGACCTTCAGAATACTTTGGGATTCTCTACCTTTACTTTGTGTCTGATCAACCTTATCTTGGGGATCACAAGGAAGGAATGCACAAGTTTTGTCACAGCAAAGTCACCTTTGCAGCCTCTAGGCTTGACCTGACTCTCCTATCCCCACAAATCCAGTACACATCATAACTTCTAATACAGGGCTACCTGTGTTGTCAATGTTAAGAAGGTCATTGTCTTGTTACAAACACAACCGTAGGTAAAGTCTCCTACCCTTGGGGCATCCTGTCAGCCCTATAGATACAGTGATGTCATGGTTTGGGTGTCCTGAGCATACAGTCAGTCAGAAGAGACCAGCTAGCAAGAAGATAAGTAAGTTTCCAATAGAAAGTGCTGGCTTCCCTCTAGCTTCACAGACATGGCGATCGGTCAGCAGACTTGGAAACGACTGTCGTAGCGAAGCTCCAGACTCTCTCTCTGGAGGTTGTCTCTTACCACCACGTAGTCTCCAAGCTCAGGTTATGCATCCTGAGGTCTCTGTCGTGATCTGAAAAAGGAATCAGAAACACTTTTCCAAGGCCTGGCTCAACTGGGTGATGGTTCCACCTGGTTTTCCTGCCATTAAGCTATAGGGTCTGTGGAAAGTAGAGGCCTAGCGGGTGCACAGCCAAAGAGTATCTCAAGGGGGCAATCCCATCTTTCTGTTGAAAGTGGTCCTAACTGAATAGAGGGCAGCAGGAAGGCTGTTTCCCTGTTTCTTCCATGGCCTCCCAGATCTTTAACTTAAGAGTTGCTTTTAGTCTTTCAATCCACCACTAGCTTGGGGATGGGTAAGGGCTGTGTAGGGCCTGTTCTACACCCCAGGAAGGACAAGGTTTTAGATCTTACCTGTCCAGTGGAGTGGGCTCTGCTACCAGACTTTATGATCTCTGGAAGTCCAAACCTGCAGAAAAAAATCTCTCACCAACTTCTTGGCTGCAGCTCTGGCAGTAGCCTTGTCATGGGAAACGCTTGCTTGCCACCTGGAAAGGATCAATTGCACACAAGCACGTATTCCTACGTATCACTTTTGTTAGCTCGATAAAATCCATCTGCAGTCTCTGGAAGGGATACAGCGACTTGGGTTCACCTTCTGTGGAGTCTTTACACCACCTTACCGGGTTTGTGGGGGCACAGACATACAGGCTTTCACTAGTCTAGTGCACCGGGTAGTAATGCCAGGGGCAAGCCACTGATGGTTTATGAGCGCTAGCATGGCATTTTGGATATGTGTGTGTGTATGTCAGTGGGCAACTGACTTACTGTCAGGGCAGGGCTCCGGGCAGGCACACCCTTCTCCCAGCAATCCAGGTCCTATCGGCATCTGGGTCAGCTTTTCCTCCACACTCCCCCTCACTTCTGATGATCTCGGGCCCCCAGGGATTGGAACACCTGTGGTTCAAACTATTTAGCTAGAACTCACCACTGAGACTTGAGGACAGTTCTCTGGGTTCCATCCTGTGCAGCTTTCTTCGCCCCCTGTCAAGCCACATACTTACCCTTGCTTGTTGGAGTTACCAAGTTGGCTGGCTTTTACGTAGCCCCACCTCTTGTGGAAGTAGGGAGAAGCATTCATGAGCTCTTTAATCAACGTGCCATGCTTAAACTATACCTGAGTATAGATGTTTCTCTTTTACTTCTACCGCTGTTATCGCTTCCCTGAGTGCATCACTTCAACTCCTGTGAGGATGGTTCTGCTTGTATACACTCATGTGGCCACTGACCACTGTATATCCAGTGTAGTAGAACCGTCTGACTTCTCCTGAAGACCTGGAGCCATCTATAGAAAAAACTCAACATCTGGGTTAATACCCTTCTCCTCCCCCCCCCCCCCCACCTGCTCTTGAAGTCTTGAAGACTGGTTGACAGAACCAGCAGGATTCAGAGCTGTGCACCTTTTCAGTGTATCCTGAGGCATCGGGAGGCACATGGAGTCTGAGCTGGTGGCCTTTGCTCAGATGCTTTGGATGTACTTCGGAGAGGACACTGGCAAGGTAGTGGGGTTTGGGACTGTAACTGAGTGATCTAGGATCAACTCACGTGGTCTTGCTGGACAGATTGCTGGCTGCAGCTACTAAAGCTGAGGGGCTCCCCTCACGACTGAGTCTAACCGGGCCTAATAGTGGGCACTTGGGAGGCCACCACTTCCTGGACTGGACACCTGTGGCGTGGACTGGCTCTCAGTGCAAAATAAATACATTTCTGGCTCAGTGGGGTGTGCCTAGGACGGGTGCAGACAGTATTTGCCAGCTAAGGCTGTGGAATGCATCAATTGCCTCCTGACTAAGTGCAAATGGGGAGAGGCATGCAGTTAATCAAGGGCAGCATCAGGTGGAGGCGCAGACCTTATCTCAGGCCTGCAGGAGTGCCATCCAGAAATGTGAAGAGGCTTAGGGCCTTTGGACAGGGGCATATTCTGGACTGCCAGTTTTCTTTCCTCTGTCAGGGTTTCTGCCTGTGGCTGAAAGCAGTGGCCTAGGAAGACCACCTTCTCCTGGCAGTACTGAGTTTGTCTTCTGGAAATTTGCAACCCTTCTGGAACAGAAAACACATAACGTCAATAAAATTCTGGCAAATCTGTGAATGGAGGCACAGAAAAACAGTAGGTCATCTGCATCTGTAAAATAACATCATCCAGAAAGGGGCTTATCTGCCAGTCTACTCCCTATAGGCCGTAGAATATGGAGTACTGGCTGGTGAGTTTTACCCCCCTTGTGGGAATCTGCACCAGGTACACTGGATTACTGAACTGGTAAAGGCAAATAGTTATATAGGGGCACAGAGAGGAAAACATTTCAAATCAATAAGTGAATCATATGTCACTCTACGGCGACTACTGCCAGTGTGGGACACTCATTTGCAGCTTGGAGGTCATAGACCATCCTACATGTATCGCGTGTTCTTTCTGGGTCTTTTTCTTGACTGGAAAGGGTTAAAATCATCATCGGTAGCATGGGAGGAGTCAAACTCAGCTTCTTGTGTGTGCTGTGTCCTCGTTAGTTACCAACCACCCCAGTGTCCCCTGTTTGAGCGCTGTCTCCCTTTTCCATCAGTAATGTCCTCCCTGCAACGCCCACTGGGTCGGTCGGTTGACGCTTCCGTAAATGTTGTCAGTCTCACTTTGGCGTGGCTGTGAAACTACGACCACTGGTCTCTGTTCCCTCTGTTTCGTCAATTTGTCGAGTCTTATCAATCCCCCTGTCCGCAAGTCTGGCAGAGAAGTCTCATCTGCTAACACCTTGAGTAGAACTACATTGTCAGGACATTTCCATTTGTTCCTGTGGAACTCTTCCATTACTATTTGCGTCTCCGCTTTATTCATCTAGACACACGGGACTCTTTTAACCATCTGTAGCTCAGGTTCTGTGCTGTTAAATATAATGTTCTGGCGACTCCAATGGTCTCAACACAGAAGTCGGGTACACTTGTGTTGTTTTTTTTTAGTCATAAAGGAATAAAAGTCAGTCATAGCTCTGTAATACAGTTGGGAAGCTTGTTCTTGCTTAGTCTGTTCATGAGGTACACAGGGGGGACATCACTCATATACTGTATTTGTAGTCACAAGCAAATTCCTTCAAATCCCTTTTTAGATTGTCAGAAAAGAACTCTGGACAGCCGTTGCACCCTCCACCGTCTGTAAGCATTAAGGTCACGGTCTCTCTCGTAGATAAGACGGACACAAAATTCACAACCAAACCATGCAGAAGCCGTTACCAAGACATTGCAACATTTTTTATAGTAATTTTTTCTGCAATTGTCAGGATCAAATAAGTTTTAACTAGCACATACCCAAACAAAACAACGTCCCACACTCCAAGATCCTTAGCAAAAGTCTGAAATCAGATGAAATATCACCTTAAGTTGGCATTTATTTCAGACATCTGCCAAGATGCCTCAGGGTGCTCAGTTGCTGTCCTAAACCCGACTTTTATGCGGCCAACAGAGTAGAGTCATAGGCATTAACTTTCTGTGGACTTGAAGGGAGTAAGTGTGTCTAAGATTGCGGCCGCTGAAGGATGTGTTAACTTCTTCTTTCTTGCCACATTATAGTGAGCAAACTGTTATATATGGACATTTAAGCAAGTACATAATATCACACTAGGACGTGAGTGGCGAACCTTTTAGAGACTGAGTGCCCAAACTACAACCAAAGCCACTATTTACCTCAGTGCCATTTTCAGCAGTCTTTCCTCTTATTTTAATAGTATAGGCCACCTGAGGCCACCAATACAGTTGAAAGAAGGAGGGCAAATTCAGATTGTATTGTGCTTCTCTCCAGGTTTTCTCTGTACGAAGAAATGGTGGTCAGTAGGATGACCTCCAAGATAATGCACTTCTTTTAACACCTTCTCACTTTTCAAGCAGTTCCAAACAGTCAAGATGTGTTGCTGAAATAGTGCTGAGCACAGCATCTCATAAGTTTTGCCAACTACTGCAGGAAGATTGAATGGATTGGTCCTGTTTGGTGCACTCTGTCCTAGGTGATGGCCTGAGGCCCACAGAAAGGGCTCCGAGTGCCACCTCTGGCACCATGGCCATAGGTTCGCCATCACTGCCTAGGAGATGACCTTACCCCAATCATCCAGCCAGTGAACAGAAGTGACATTTAAGGCAGACAAAAAAATAATTACCCCGTGCGCTCATGGTCTGTTTTGGTTCCATATGATCAACATTGCCACAGTAGAGGAATATATCACTAACAGATATTCCCCCATTGTCTTTCACTGGACGTTTACAACTTGTAAAATGAGGAGCATTTCTAAATTACTTTATCCATTCAAACACTGCTCTCTCTTGCTTAACCCCTTACCGACATTTGACGTAATAGTACTGCATCCCGTGAGGTGCGTTCCGAAATTTGGTCAACTATACGTTCAAACGTCTGGCGCCAGCTCCTCAACGGAGCCGTCGCCAGAAGCTGCGGGTGTCGGCTGTATATATAGCCGAACCGCCTCTAACACCGCGATTGGGGGGTCCACGCTTCGCATCGCAGCCCGGGTTGCGCGATCTGCTTCTGGGAGCGGCTCCCTGCATTCTGAGCTATCACAGTGTATACATCTGTATTAAACTGTGTAAGGTGAAGAAGAGCTTGACAAGCGATCAGTGGATCGCTGTTCAAGCTAACTGTAAAGTAAATAAAACATTAAAAACATTGAATAAAAACATTTTTTAATAAAAGAGAAATGAATTAAACAAATTAAAAAAACATTATTGGGCCTGCTCGGTGAACGCCATAAAACAATACACGAAAAACTCGCCAAAACAATGGACATCGTTAAGAAAATCTCTGCACAAAAATGTTCTAAAAGTGATCAAAAAAGTTTTTGCGCCAAAATGGTACCCACTTGAAAGGGGAACTCACAAGTAAAAAATATGCCCTAAACTAGCTCTGTAAACCAAAAAATATTAAAGTTAGTCTCCGAAAGATGGCGATGCAAAAATAAATGAGATTTCCCCTATATTAGTTTTTTCCAGTAAAATTGTGAAAAATAAACAACTATATAATGAGGTATCACCGTAATCGTAGTGATTTTAGAATAAAGATAATAGTATTTGTAGTGACAGTATACGGCCCCCAAAAATACAAAAAGAAAGGAAACCAAAATTGACAATTCTCTTTTCACCCATAACTCAAGAGTTAATAAAATCTCATCAATAAGCTAAAGCCCACAAAAATGAGTATTTGTAAAGTGCATCTCATGTCGCAAAAAAATAAGCCCTTTATGTCCAATTTGCCAAAAAATAAAGATTGTATAGCCAAAAAAGTGACAATGCATAATCTGCTCGGAATGGCGCAGCTTCCCTTCGATGACCTGGCGTGTCCCCATACAGCAGGTTACCACCACATATGGGGTATTGTTATACGCAGAGGGAGTGGGTATCAAATTTTGTGGAGCGTTGTTTAGTATTTTATCCACTGAGAATTTGTGCATTTTTTTTGAAAAACACATTAATTTAGCCAAAAAATGCACTTTCAAAATTGCATCTTATTTTGTTTTACCCCTAGAAAACAATTAAAAGGTTAACAAACTTCATAAAATTTGTTTTATGTACGTTGAGGTGTATTCTAAATGGGTAATTATGGTGTACGTATGCGGCACAGGTATATATGCAGGAGATAATAGAGAAGATGAATAACAGTGCAAGGGAGTGAGTATGAAAAAGTGCAGAGATTTTAAACTGATTGAGTGTTAGGAAGGCCTCTCAAAGTGACTTGAAACCTGAGGTCCCTCATAGAGGATTTAGCATTTTAAGGCAAATGTGAAAAATCGCCCTACGTTCAAACCCATACATCCTACAAAAATAGAGTATGCATAAAAAAACCAGTCACATAAAGTAAGACATCGGTGAATGTTAGTTTTTTAAGTTTTATGTAGACTATGTTGTCGAAAAAATCTTGATTTCTCATAAATCAAATTTTTCAACTAAACATGAAGTACAAGTGGTCACAGAGGAACATTTTAAAATTCATGTATATGTTAAAGCGTTTCAAGGTATAAACCATTTGTAGTGACACAGGCAGATTTGAAAAAATTGGACCGTGTCAGAAGGTGAAAAGTGCTTCGCGTGTCAAGGGTTAAAACGGAAGTGGAGTGTGACAGCATTTCACATTTCATTTGGAGGGGCAGAAGCCAAGATGTCTTTACTGAAATGAATGAGGCCGGGATAGGGGGGTTTGGAACCTGTTGACATTCAATGCTATATTGAACCGCTTTTTAGGGATTGCAGAGTGGTTGAAAGGACCAGTGAGATCCGGATCTAAGACTGAGGACCGCTTTCGTGGCCATGGGACTCAAGCACATTGCTGTATGTACCGTTACTGCACTTAACTGCACTTCTACACCTTCAGGAATACTATTGGGCCGAAGCATCCTCAAGGATCTGTTTTTATGGGTTTTAAACCTCCCACGCTGAATCACCCATGTTAGACTTGTGGAATGGAGGGAAAAGGCATTTTGAGAGACAGGACCTACTTCATCACCGAGCAAAATAATGACTAGGAAAAAGTGAGTACTCAAGTTGCCCTGCTCAAACACTTTTATGAATAGTTTGCAGATCGCAGCGGAGAAGGACTAAATAAGTTTGATGGCTTGCTGACTGTTCCCCTTCGTAAAGGGTCTATATCGACTCTCTACAGATGGATAAGAACATCTTTGGCAGACATACCCTGGCCTTCTCCGGTGGTCACGCCAGCTGTGGATGCTTATGGCAAAAACTGTTACAAAACAGTTCGGAAATGCCATATTTCGGCTATGCTAAAACATAACTTTTATTTGTTGTATTATAAGATAAAAGACATATCAAAGGTAAGATTAAAATACAGATGATGTTGAGTGTGATACAATGTAGCAGTATCAAGAACACATAAATCCATAAGCCAGTGTTAACCCTACAAAATGTGATATTTAATTTTCATATCACTATTTCTAGAGTGGTAGGTCACAAAATAAAGCTAACTCTAAGATGACAGTAGTAATAGTATCGAGTGAGTATAGTAGCATCAGATGTGTGCTACAGTCCATGTATCTGCTTAGCCTGGCCTTTATGGCAAATAGAGATATCGTTTCAATCTAGTCACAAACAAATATTTTTTCTTCTGTCTGTTCAACAATTATTAACATCATTAGGCTCACACCTGACAGTGGTGTGCATGCTGTCTGTCCCTCTAGCAGTGGCTTTTTGAGTGATAGCTGTGTGAATGCTGAATAGGAGACAGAGTGGCACTATGTGGCAGTTAAAACATATGTGTAGAGACGCTCAAAAACCGTATAATGGACCAGAATTAACTTGCTGCCATTGCAATAACCAGATCGTATCACTTCATGCCCTATGTGTTGACTTCAGCACTGACTTGCTTCCGGGCTATGGGAATGCCCACAACTAAGAAGTACTGGGAGGAAATCAGAGGGTCAGGGAAGAGGTGGTAACGATTGCTACTGTTTTTCACACTTAGAGAGAAAGGGAGGAGGAGTCTACATACGGAGCCTCCACAAACTCGTTACATGCCCTATGTTTGTAGCTAAGTGGTGTCTGCAGACACTGGCTGGAACCCTGCATACCGACACTGCAAACAGTCTGACACCTATGGAAAAGCTGTTCTAATTGGAAAGGAGCATTGTGGCTCAGTGGTTTAGTCAATTCTATCCAAGTCAACTTCTGCAAAGATTTTGTATGATTCTCCATGTTTGCGTGCGTTTCTTCCGCGCAATTTTAAAACATACTGGAGGGTTGATTAGATAGTGAGCCCCATAAGAATGGACCGATTTGGCAGCACTGTGTAGCGCTGCAGAATATGTGGGGCTATATAAATAAGAATATTAATAATTCTTGAATGGAATGGAAATGCTTTTTTGTATGCCACTTCACCAGTATCAGAGAGTAGGCTTGATACAGCCATGGTATTTGCTGAACAATTGAGGGTATCCTATTGGGAGTGGTGAGTGAGATAGAGAGACAAAGGGAAGAGGTGGCCTTGTTCTGCTTTAATTTAAAGTGATGAAAAGGAGGAAGAAATCGTGCTTTAGTCCTTCAGTTAAAGGTCTAGTGACGTAGATGCATCCTGACATTGTAGTATGTAATACATCTGATGTGGACCTTTTCTTAGAACACTAATTGTTATCCAGCTTCATGATTTACACACTAGACAATCTCTATGTAATGTATTGTTTGTAATTGGCTTGTGAGCCAAATATGTTGTATTAGTATGTGTTAATGAAGAAAATTTAATAAAACTGTAAAGAAAACATGGTAGGGATTTCTGGGTACTCAATTTACCCCATAGAACAAATTCCAAAGAATATAGAAACAGGGTAAAGACACTGTCGGCGAGAGAGATCGTATTGGTTTTTAAACTTAACACCTGACATCCAAACCTAACCTATATCCTAACCCCAATAAGTGTTATACCCACAATGAACTTTAAATAGTGTACCTTTGTTAGTATCAATATAAAAATCCTTCGCTCCCCCTCCCCCCTTCCAAAAAAATTTGTAAAAGAGATAAGTAGGAAAGTAGATAAGTCTAGAGGCTTAACCTATCCATTTTACAGTTGGGAGGTGGGGGATGGGGTTGCAAGTTTATATAGAGATTAAAAATATCAAGTCGGATAATCCTCCCTATAGAATATAAATTTGTATTTCACATATCAAATGCTTTTTATTTAATTGGTTTTATATACAAAATTTTATTAATTATATAATTTATATTATATACCCGTATTTTCTGGACATAAGACGACTTTTTTTCCCCAGAAAATGGGAAAAAAAACAGTGGTGCATCTCGAGTCCGGATGTAGCCGGACTGCAGGAGGGAATGGAGGAACCTGGCTTTGCTCTGCCAGACTAATGCTGGCAGTAAGCGCAGCCCCTTCACAGTGAAGAGCAGGGCTGGTGCTGAGTGCGGCTGCACTCTTCTCCTCCTCCTCTTCTCTGCTGCTGCGCTTCTCCTCCTCTCTCTCCACTGCTGCTGCGCTCCTGCTGCTGCTTTGCCACAAAGCTCATTTATATCGGTGCCCTGAGGACGGCAGCCCGCCCACTGCGCTCTGCCAGCTCTGCCGTCCTCAGGCACCGATATAAATGAGCTTTGTGGCAGAGCAGCGCAGGAGCGCAGCAGCAGTGGAAGAGAGGGGAGGAGGAGAAAGGCACTAACTTCTGGCCCCATCCCCGCCGGCTTGTAAGTAAGGGGAGGCTCAGAGTGAAGACAGAAGATTGAAGGCTGCTGGCAGGTTGGATAGAGGAGCCTGTACAGCGCTGCGGGTCTGACCTGTAACTTCTCTCCCACCAGGATCAATAAGTGATAAGTGCTCCCTTCCACCAGGTCTCTGCTCTCACACCTTAACCACTTGTTGCCTGGATGTAGTGGCTGCTGTCTTGTAAAGGTATACCTTATCACCAAGACCAAGCTCTTGGGCCATTGTACAAGGACTGTCACATCCTGTGTCCTCCCCCCTCATAGATTGTAAGCTCTTGTGACCATTGTACAAGCACTGTCACCTCCTGGCCCTCCTCCTCATAGATTGTAAGCTCTTGTGAGCATTTGTCACTATACTCATACCTATACAGCCCTGGTAACTCTTGAGACCCTCTGACTACATGCCACGCATAATTCTATCTAAGATAGACGCGGTGTACGGGAGAGGAGGAGGAGGGGAGAGTGCTGCTCGTCCCTGCCCTCTTCAAAGAGAAACTAGGCTGCACTGCACCGCCCAGTTACTTTACTGTTACTTTATAATATGTTTAGCATACTATTTGGGGAAAAAAACATTTTTACTTTTTGACTCCTCTCAGCTGCTAGCAAATAGCTAGTGCCGTTTTCTTAAAAGCTTAAGAGATGGGGGGGGCGTGACCGATGCTGACGGGAAACAACGTGTCCCACTGAGCGCTCCGCTAACCGGGGCAATCTGCTTTAAATTAGCGGGCCAAACTTCGCTCGCCCACCCATGGGAGGACGACAGGGGCGCGATGCGCCTCTCTAGGAGCACAGAGAGGCCGGTGGCGCCGCATTCTGCGGCGGATTTCTTTAAAAAAAGAGCGGTGGAAGTCCCGGCACCGCGATCCAAGATGGCGCCCGCAACTCAGGCGTGAGCAGGCACCCTCCCCTCTCCCCTCCAGCAGCGCTGCCATGCGCTTCTTACACGAAGCCCTGCTGAGCCCACAGCAGCGCGGGGAAGGAACCACCATGTCCTTCCACAGCTCCCCAGCTAAAGGGTAAAAGTGCACATCTGCTGGGTGCCCCGCACACTGCAGAGGGGGTGCTTCTAAAAGGCGCCCAGGAATAAACAAGATCCCATCCTTCTATACTGCAGGAGGTGGACCCGGCTACCGGAGGTCTCCAGACCCCCTCCCTTACACCCCCTACGCCAGGTCCAGCTCTCACAGTGGAGGGTATAGATATGATTGCCCCAGCCATGAATGGACCTGCGCCAGCACCACCAACCTTCTATGTCCGTCCTCACCCTCTCTATCTAAGAGGAGAGATGAGAGCACACTCTCCAGGAGTTGCGGCTGTTTGGGGAAATGCTCAATGATGTGCGTGCACATGCTCACCACAGCTGCCTCCTGATTTACACACAGAGCTGTAGTCCACCCATTACGCCTCAAGTATTATCGCCTATGCCTCCATCCTTACTCAGCTGTCCACCTCTCCGAGACCACCTTTGGCTCTAATCCAACAAATGCCACTAAAAAGGACTTTAGAGAGCTGTGTGATGAAGTCAGGAAACCTGCAGGCAAGAGATTGCAGCAGTTCACAAAGATGTGCAGCAGGTGGCGCACAGAGTGGATACTCTGGAAGATGATCATATGCTGCCCGGACGGTAACTCGACATTACAAACTAAAATGAATGAGTCAAGCTTCAACTATCAGAGATCTGAAACGCCATGTAGAGGACCTTGATAACAGGGATCGCGGCACAACATTAGAGTGCGGGAATTCCAGAACGCAAGGGGAAGAGAACATACAGGTTTACACAACGGTGTTAATATATCCTGGATAGACCACCGAGACTCCATTGAAAATGGACAGAGCTCATAGGGACTTCGTCCGAAAACAGGCGGTCCCCCTAGGGATGTTATTTGTCATATTACTGACTTTTGAGACTAAAGAGGAAATTATATGAAACATTCTCGACAACTGAAATCAGATCCTTCCTGGCTCTCGGTCTCAACTCTTTCAAGACCTCTCTGGATTACGCTCCAACAACGCAGAGCTATCAAACCTCTTCTGACTTGTTACGAGATAAAGGGATCCCAATACCGCTGGGGTTCCCTTTCAGCTTGACGGCTAGAAAAGATGATTCTCTCTCCGCCACCCTTGCGTTCCAGAGGACGTTGCCTTCTGTGAGGTCTTCCAGCTTGATCCACTGACCTCACCTGATTGGCCGCAGCAACCAACGACACCAATGTTGTCTCCAATTGGCAACCAGACCATCCCGCCTAAGAAGAGCAGAAAAGCCCCAGACCGAAGCCTCCAACGGGGCGATAAGTATATAGTTAAGCCTTCGTTGATTACATCGCTATGCCTTAATTGTTAGTAAGGGTATATTTAAATGTATGATGGGTTAATACATTGGTATATAGATCTTTTTGTATACATTTCCTAACAATAACATATACCTTCTTACTCTCTTTGGCCTCCCCACTGATCAAAGGGTCCCCCGATAGGCCCTGATCATAAGGCCCAGGTGCAACTCAGTGGTTAGAGATAGATTATTCTGTAATATGTTGACAATCGGTTGAGATTCTCCCCCAAGTGAATCCTCGGATAGTCTCGCTCCTCGTGTAGGAGCTGACATTCCTCGTATGCTTTGTTACTGTTTTAAGGAGGATTGCAGCGAGAATGGCAGTAGGCCTCCCTCGCTATACACAATTTCTTGTTTATGTTGTTCTTATTTGAAAGTTGTAGTTGATTTAAGGTTATCCATGGATCACTTTATAGGTTGTTCTCCAGCGCCAATAGGCGTAGAGTGGAAACAGTATTCACTGGGTCCCCGTGAGAGACCTCACAGCTGAGTTTTCCATTGCCTCTACTTTTCATTTACAAAGCTCACAGGCTCATTACTTTGAAATGGTTAAAGTCTTCTCCTTAAAGTGAAAGGCCTTAATTCAGATGCCAAGAGGCGATTAGCACTAAAGACAATAAGACATGCTAAAGCTCTGAATAGTCTTTCTCCAGAGACCATTTACAGAATCGGGATCCTTCATTTTGCTAAGCACTGGTTCCCAACAGGCCTATATGGCGCATGCCCCACGAAAAGAAAGCGGGAGTAGCCATACTAGATCCAGCCATGTCCCATCCAATAATAATGCTAGTGAGGTTGACCCCCCAGGGTCGCTCATTATTCCTTAGGGTACTATATATGATGTCAATGTAACTTATGCATGTTTTGCCCCCAATAATCGCAGATGCCTTTCTCACTAGGTCTTCTCCTAAATTATAACTCGACCAGAATGAAGTACTTTTGCTAGGGGGGTGATTTGCAATCTATTTTTTCAGACACTGCGATCGCCTGACCCTTCCTGCCACGTCCTACACCGGAGAGTGTGAGAATCACTCGCTTCATACGTTCCGTCAAATTTAAGCGTAAGCTATTCCTGTAGACCTATGGCGTGGTAAATAACCCTACGCAAAGAAGACACCTTCTATCCCAGCCCTAGAACTCATTCTAGGATTGAATTATTTTTTTGGTATATCCTGTCACTAAAAAGCCATGCATTTGTCAACCAAAGGCCACTGTACATGGTTGATCCACGCCCCGGTTGTCATAATAGCGTTAGGGATTGCCCTCTCTAAAAACAACGCATGGCGGAATGACATATTTAACAGATCGATGCCTTTAGGACACTTTGCGGCCATCTTGGTTTTATTCAAAGAGATACCCAACAGCACCTTCGGTCCGTTCTATGGGAAAGCACCTAAGACGTCTTTAGAGGAGGGAATTCATTATCTTCCAAATTAAAGAGAGACGACTTGAATTTCTAAGTTTCAAACACAATAGGCCAAAGCGGAGCGGTGATCACATCTCACCCCACACCTTCTACTTAAGGAAAATCTTAGTGCTTCGATCGAGGAAAATGAGAGCTAGATTGTTTAGATGTCGAGCGTTGCTTCAATTCTCCAAACGTAGTGTTTTACGAATTGGGAATAAAGCACACACGATGCTGGCTACGCCGTTGCCGAAATAATATGTTTAACCAGACACCCTACATATTAGTGATAGGGGACGAACCCTAACCTGTCATCCCGCCTAAGATTGCTGAGCGTTTTCATGTCTTATATCTAACCTCTATTGTCATTGCCCATCTACTCTCTCTGCTATCACCCTAGAACGGCGAATAAAACTAGACCAATATCTCTCATCAGTGTCTCTACCCCGTCTAACGACAGAGGCACTGACCCAACTAAACGGAGTGTGACCCCGGAGAGAGATAGAGGAATGGTAGAGAATTGGGGAAATAAGGGCCCAGGCGCGGACGGATTACGTACCTTATTAAAACTTTTCTAGACACTTCTTCTGCCATCACATGGTGGGAAACTATTCAACAAATTCTAAGGCGAGGCGATCCCCCAAACAATGGTGAGTCGCTAGATTACAGTTATCCTAAGCAGGGAAAAGACCCCTCAGAAGCTTAGCTACAGGCCATTAGTTTGTTAATACAGATCTTAGGATCTTACTAAGCTTTGGCGAACAGATTAAGGAATGGCTCCCGACATGATACATAAGGACCAAGGGGTTTTTCCGTATAGACAGGCAGGCGATAACACTCGACGTACCAGTGACTGATAGATCTGGTGCAGAAAACCAAGTCAGAAGCCTTGGTGTTGAGTCTAGATGTGAAAAAGCATTTGACCGATTAAGATTGGCATTATATGTTCCGGACATTACAACAAAACTTTGGTGTTACGGGGACAAGTTCTGAACGCCTTGTCCATCTATATTCTCCCATACAGGCAAATTAGACTACAACATGACCACTCAATCTTTGACAATTAATAATGGTACCCGTCAAGCTGCCCTATCCCTTAGTGTATGTTTTAGCGTGAGCCCTTGGCAGCACGCTATCAGAAAACGAAACCCCAGACATAAGGGTGATCGAAGTGCGACAAACCGTTCAAAATAGTTGTTTGCGGATGATGTGCTTCTCACTATCACTGACCCCCTCATTATCATCCCGAACCTGAACACGAAATTGAGGAATATTAGTAAAACCATCTCTGAGATACAAAATAACAGACTAAGTCGAGAAGCAATTGCAGTACATTATCTCCCAACCTTGTAAGCCTTGGAGGACCGCTTTTACTATAGCTGGAATTGACCTCCATAAAAACGTGGGGATAAAACTACCGATCATATAACTCGCTATACAAAGAAAACTTCCCCCCGTAATCAGGATGTGAGGAGGCAGTACAAAAGCTGGCGTTTACTACTAAACTCCTATCTAGGTAAATAGCGGCTAAAAAATGTCATACTCCCCAGATTTTTTATATCTGTTTGAGAAGCTTCCAGTGAGTGGTCCCATTAGACTGAGGCAATTCAATCAACTGTTCTTGGATTTTATAGGAACTCCAAGAGACATAGGATTCAAAACAGTCTTAAACAGCACCTAAATAACCGAGGGGGTCTTGGACTACCCGATATCGCGGTGTATTACTATGCTACTCTCTAAGACAATAGTATCAGGACTTTTCACCATTGGACGGCTTTCAACAAGTGGACAGAAATTGAGAAGACTCTTGGTAGCTCCCGCCATCCGCAAGCATTGATATGGGGGCCAACATTGGACATTCCTACACACTCCCTATTAGGTCCATAGGCGTTTACCAGAGACGGTCTGGAGAAGAGGTCGAATGCGTATTCTCCGCTTACTTTGAAGTCAACCTCAACCCGTTCTATATACACCAGGATTACCCAAAGTCCAAACCTGACCTTTGTGAGTTTTTGGAGGCCGATGAAAAATTTTTCAAGATAAAGACATGAAACATCAAACTACCAATGAACCTCCTAAACATGCAGATCTCAGTAGTGCGTCTGTCGTGTGCCCCCGCTTGCAAGTACGTACCCACAGATCTACCAATACTGTATGTTATATTAACAATCTCAATGATACCGGATCTTAAGGAATTTTGAGCGGATCTGTTCAGGGGTTCGGCGTCTAGAGGGATTATTCAGATTTATATTGTCTGTCATGGCCCAGACCTATCCAGATTTGATAAACATGGGTACATGACTAAATGGGAAGATGGCTGGGTAGGACACTTTCGATATTGGATTGGAAAAGATATGGGATAGGGCCCCGAAAGGTTCTTTATCACTATATACAAAGAAAACCAATATAAAAAATTGTGATGCATTGGTACCATTAACCCACGGTCGATTCTACACAAAAATGGATCCAAACATCCCGGATTATCTGTTGGAGGTGTAAAGCTCAGAGGACACCCTATATCACATCTTTTGGGAAGTGGGCTATCCAGACCTTTTGGGAGAAGGTAAGAAGGTGAGATTAGTAATAGAAAGGGTGCTCAGGAGATGACGTTATGGGCCAGCAGTATACGCCTAATCGTGTTTTTGTTAGGGCTTCCTCCGCCGGATGTGGGCGTAAATTGCCGTCAGACAACTGCTCGCTCCATATGTTTTGTTGCTGCAAACGACCCTGATGCACTCCCTTGCATGGATGACGTTGCACCACCTTGATGCAATGTTGGGATCTCTATTGCCCGGGATTAGGCATATCGACCCTAGAAACTGGATGACTGCCTCGACGCATGAAAATCGACAAGGTTGCTCAAAAATCTGGTCACCCTTGGGATACATGTCGGCAGACAAGGTGTAGCCTACGATAGTTTTCCTATAGATTCCCCGATTAGGGAATGTGATCCTGGATATATATATGATATGTTATGTTTGTGTTGGAAATTAATAGTGTATAGGTTGGACCTTGGTCCATTTGTAGTCTTTTTTGTTTTATATTTCTCTTGCCATAAAGTATTTAAACAAAGAGAGATGCGTTAGAATGAAGACTTATTTTTTTTTTTTTCCATAAGAATTGGACTTTGCTCCTTTCACCGGCTATCTACTAGCCATGCTACAAGTTGCAGTATTTGTACGATTTTACCGCCTACGTGAGGGTCCTGCGTGATCCTAAACTATTATTTTATGTACTAATGTGCGGTATATGCTTATACCAATTTGGTAAGAATATGTTTATTGCTGCTGAGCAAATTGTTTGTAACTCCTTTTCCTTTTTTGAAAAATAAAAAATGTACGTTGGAAAAAAAAAAAGATAAGAGATATAGAGTCGTCTGATCAGAGTGCACATGGAACAAAGTTTGGAACTCTTTTGGATTCCCAAGGTAAGGCATAGGTAAGGGAACCTATGAGTATAGCACCAGCCGTGTCTGAGTCTGAGAAAAACCTAGAGTAAACAGAACCCATCTCATTGTTTAATAGAATAAGGTAAATGCTAGTGTTTTATGTATTGACAAGCTAAAGTTTTTCTTATGATATTGTTATTACGTGATGGAAAGAAACCCAGACACAAACCGAGTGGCAACCACGGGACGCAGATAGATACAGCTCCGTAAGACTTTGGCTTACATAGTTAGTATATATTATGGAGGAGGGCTTATTTATATGTTATCATGTTTAAGCCTGATAAATGTCAGTTCTAGACCGAAATGTGGTGTTTTATTAATAAAGAATCCGACAAATTGCAGAACCTAGGTGAAAGAAACACGTTCCGTATTTTTTTTTTTTTTTTTTTAGCACTGATCAATTATCGGTTTTCTCTATGAAAGGATAGTTCCACTTACTTTTCAGTATGTTTAAAGGTCGAAAGTCTGTTATTAATAAATAGACAAATGTCAGATTTAGAAGTATAAAGGGCTGCGCTTGCCCTGACTCAACAAATTGGGTGTTACTGTACCCACGCTGGCGCACTGATGATGCTGGCGACTTTAACATTGTCGCTGGCTGCTTATTCTTCGCCCAGGCCCTGCCTGAAGCCTCTGGTATCGTGCTATGAAAATGCAACGCACAGGTCCTGGCATATGATGAAATATCCCCAATGGTGCGTGGGAAACTTTTGGAACTCTTTAATATGGAGTCGAGCTGGGCCAAAAGAAGCAAAACAGCCACTCTGCTGCTTCGTGGACGCGGAAGAAAGAGACTTCAACCTGGAACAGCCTGAACCAATTGCTAATGGGGCCTCACTGTCTGGGCAGTTCTGAACTGCAACCAAGATGGGTTTGAACCCACAGTGGAACTGCGGCGGAACTTGTAGAGTCTAATGGGACTGTTTAATAATGAATTCCAGTCAATGGCTTTCTGTACCGAAAGTGACACAGATTGGCATTGACGCAATGTCCTATTGCTGAATTAACCGGTCCTTTAACCCAAATGATTTGTATCATATGCATATTCAGGTAAGATACAGAGTAGAGCAGCAGTTTGAAGGCAGCCAAATATGAATGAGGGGTTAGCAGAGGTGCCCCTATGTAGTGATAAATTTGGCATGCTAAGTATACTCCAACTAATAGCAACCCAGAAGAAAGCTATAGGTTCTTGTGACGTTAATGGTGTACATGATATAACCAGATGTTCCCTTCAGCTCATGAGGGAAAGAAGGGGAGTCTCTCTAGGAGTCTGAACAGACGGAATGTGAACGGAGTCCATTCAAATGGCGGTAGATGAGATGCTGAATGAAATTGTAGCACCTGGTTGCCAAATGAGTGCTGAGACCTATAAAGTTGGCCTGACAATTTATTATGGCCTCGGATGGGTCCATTAAAGGCCCTTCTAACAAAATCTGCGAGGATGTGAGGATAGCCTGTCATGGTTAAGGGTGTGAAATGTGCTGTAAACCTCCATAATGCATGGTCTAGCAAGTCTGAAGTGTGTGTGAACAGATAGAAGCCATAATTAAAGTCATGCGGATAATGAGGAGAAGGCTGTTGGAATATAAGAGGGAGAAGAGGAGAAGAGGAAGAAAAGGATGAGCCAAGTGGAGACACAGTAGTCACTGTGAGTAAAGCTGAAAAAACCAGTAACTTTTACTCCAGGTACGAGTGGAAAAAACACATGAGCGGGCTCTAAACCTTTCTTCTGCTGGTACTCAGTGTAGGACACAGGTACAGGGGCAAGAGTAAACCGCAAACTTCAGGTGATGAGTGTAAATAACAATTAACTACAAATTACACCAGATGGTAAGGAAGATGGGTGTGGTGTTCGGAGTCTGACTAAGTGAATCACCGTGTGATAAGATGGAAACCTGGGTGGTCGGTCCCCCAAAATTTCACCCAGGAGAGAGGGGAGTTAGAAAGTACACAAGGATGAGAAAAAAGAAATGTGGTTAAGGTGACTCACAGAGATAATTAAAAGTTACAAAAACCCCATTGGCCTACAAAGTGTAAAAAGAAAAAGTGTTGGCTTTGTCATGCCATTGCCAAATACCCTCATGTAAAATTGACGAATGATCTAGATAAAAGGTCAGGGAAGACTCTTGGAATGCCACCCGTCCAGATGGAGGAGTTAGCACAGAGCTAAAAAATTAAAGTGGATAAGTCTGGGGGGGACGGACAGGACTAAATGTAGGCCCCGTAGATGTGTGTAGTGATGAACTAGCTGGAATTTCACACTCTGTTTAATTTGAGTCTAACTAGAAAAGGTACTTTTCTATGGAAAGACCTCCCAAATATCCCCATGAGAAGGTGCCGAGACGACAATGTCCTGACTGATTACAGACCAATCCGTTAACGTAACTAATTATGAAAATTTTTGAGAAGCAACTAGTCTGCTTAACCATTTTAGATCCCTTAGGTAGAAGAGCCCTAATATACCGTATTTTTCGAATAAGCGAACTAAAAATCCTTTTGATTTTCTCAGATATCAAAGGTGCGCCTATAGTCAGTGCGCCTTATATATGAACGTGTAGAAAAATAAGACAACAGCTGCCTTAGAACTGTTGCACAGGGGTCTGGCCAACCTGCTATCATTCAGGCAATAAACACAGGTGCGACCTTATTCTCTGGTGCGGCCTTATAGTCCGAGAAAATAATCAACTTTGTATTATGTTGAATAGGAGGTGTATTTCACTTGGACGCCCCAAAAGACCTAGTGCGACTGACCTTCTCGATTTCAGTAATACTATCATTCTGCCAAACTGCAAGAAAAAAACTAGGGTTTGTGCAGGGGGGAAAGTTTGGTTAACTGGCTGGATGGGACCTATTGACATCTCGCTCACAGACACATGGTCGGATGGGCATAGGTGTCCAGCAGGGGGAGGTTTTGGCATTTTTTTAATTTATTATCAAACAACTCTGAATGCAGAAAAAACTAAAACTGGAATGTTCCTACGAAAATATTCAGATGACGAAGTGTTATAGGATAAAAAAGATGGTGTGTAGACACAGCATAAAAAAGCAGGGGGGAAATTTACAAGTGTGGTGCGTGACCCTTTATACTTGCCTGCAATCGAAGTTATAAGACAGAAAGGAGCTAGAAATTAATTGTTCTGCTGAGGGAAGTACAGGTATAGGGAATTGTTATTATTGGTAAACAGAGGGGTAAAGAGGTGCACAAAGACCAAATAGTTTATGGGCATCATAATGGATGATAAATGGCATCAGCAATTGTTTTAGAAAAAACAATAGTGCTTGCACTTTGGATCATCAGTGGTTATAGTTGCAGTATTACGTCATCTGCATGGGGAAAACGCAAGTATCTAGGGTTTAGGGAGTAGTAGAATAGGATTGGATAGAATATTGTCACGTCTGCGCCTGCTGTTCTTTTCCTCTATCCATGCTGGTAGGATGTAGGAGTTGTTTAGGTCATCTGCAGTCTGAATTAGGTTCTTATGGCTGTCTGACCTGATTGTCTGCCACACCACTCACGTAGTCTGTTTGCAAGAGTTAACACTGTGGATCGTTAATTGCTTGCTTCTTTCCACCTGTAGAGGGCCTAGGTTTCCCTATAGTGTCCAGTTTAGCTTTGACTCCTTGTGGTAGACTGCTAATTCTGTGTTCTCTAGTTTCTCTAGTTCGGGTTTGATCTCTTGCCTGGTCTGGACACTTATTTGAGGGTGATTTGGTGATGTATTCCACGCTGTTGCTGAATTCAGATTGTATCCTTGCCTTATTGTTGTGTGTTTGCTGTATTGTACAGGTCACACCTTACCAGGAGCGAAAGTCACCCAGTTATTGGTCTCCGTTTAGGGGGTAGATTCAATAAGTAGGGTAGGATAGATTGGGGTCTCGGGTCAGGGCTCACTGTCTTGTTTGTTCCTGCCATTACAAATATCAGAAACTCGACCTCCAATTGTGAGTATTGCATGAAGATCACCCATACATGAGGTAATTTGTTCCGCGTTTTAGTACAAGGTTTTTATTAATGACTGTTCACACTGAGAGCATAGAAGAAGATCATTGGTTCCTCAGCTCTAGTATGACAATGGAGTTTATGAACATGAGCAGTCAGAGGAAGATGAATAATAAAGAAGGCAGTAAGTAGTCTGGCACCAGCCGGACCCCAGCGTTTGTGTACCGCAGTGAAACACTCGGCTATGATCTTGGACAGGATAGTTAGGCGCATATTTGCAATGGTATGCGTAACGGGTGGGTCAAGCAGAAACAAGACAGTCCAAATGTAAGGTTGAGAAAAGCAGCAGTACTCACCAATACATGCGAAAAGATATCCTTTATTGAGGTGCGTAAGACGAGGAACAGAGCGCGGGCGCGAGGCGACGAACGGGGGCCGTTTCGGCTAGTCTAGCGCAGTATCAAGCCAAATGAGTCATCCCCGGCGACGCGCACAATATATGCCGGTCGGGGCCGGTCGACGGCGTCATGGACAGCAAAACAACAAAAGCTGCAAAACATACACATAATGTGACAGTTAAAATCAATACTGAACCATGTTAAAAACATCCGCATTTACAGCGCTAACACTCGGACTTGACGCAGTAAGCTAAACACAGCGGACACAGCTATTAAGTAAAAAGTGTACAATTTATATATTAAAACGAGGGTAAAAAAAATAAAAACAAGAGTGTAACTACAACATAAATAACAATGGTTTAAAAGTGGTGTGTATGTATCAGAGGGTTGCTAGGGGACAAAGTGCGGTCACAAGCGGCAGAGTAACGGCCATAGTTTAAGGGCTTATTTTTTGCAAGAAGGATTGTTCTTTTTAGTGGTCTTATTTTAGAGTGCATAACATTTTTTAAATCACATTTTAGAGCATTTTTTTATAGGGTATTAATTGAAAATTATCGTTTTTTGGGGTTTTTTTTCACGGGGTTCACTTTGCGGTTCTAATAATGATTCTGTTTTATTATGCAGATTGTTATGGACGCAGCGATACCAGATATGGGTTTTGTGTATTTTATTCAATTGTACTGAATAAAAACTAATTTGGAGAAAATCTTGTTCATTTTTGCATCACCATATTTTCATATGCATAACTGCGGCTGACAAATCTGGTTAAGGGCTAATTTTTTGCGAGAAGAGTTGTTCTTTTGAGTGGGCTTATTTTAGAATGCATAACATTTTTTAAATCACTTTTTAGAGCATTTTTTATAGGGTTTTAATTAAAAATGATCTTTTTACAGAACTTTTTTGCGGGGGTTTTTCTCCGGCGTTTACCGTGCGGGTCCAGTAACGATTTTGTTTTAATATTCAGATTGTTACGGACGCGGCAATACCAAATATGCAGGGTTTTTTTGTGTTTTTGTGGGTTTTTTTACTTTATTAAGTGTTTTTATGGGAAAGTGACATTTTAGGGGCTTATATTTTAATGTATTTATTTTTTATTTATTCTAATGTGTAGTGTTCAGTGTTTTTCACTTTTTTTTTAACTTCTACATACTTGAACTTGAACCAGCGATGGTCTGATCGCTGGTTCAAGTTCAATACACTGCTCTACAATACTATTTGCTTATTGTAGAGCAGTGTAATCTGTCTGGCATGCTTGCGCATGCTCAGACTGTTTGCAGTCAGACCCGGAAGGGGTCTTACTGCCATGGAGGCTGGGCAGCTCCGGGGCACATGGCAGTCCTCGGAGCTGCCCAGAAGTGGATCGGATTCCCCGGTAAGTGGCGCGGGGGATCTGATCCGTAGCGCAAACACCCTTACTCGCCGCGGTCGTGCTTGACCGCGGCGTGTAAGGGGTTAACACCAGCAATCGGAGTCTGCTCAGATCGCAGCTGACAGCTGCTGCTTCTTGTGCCGGATCCATTCGTGAGCCGGTGCCAGAAGCAGGACGTTAAACTACATTCCGGTGCGCTTAGCATGTAGCTCCGGGGACGTACTATAACGTCGTGGTGCGCCTAGGGGTTAAGGACATTACATCAAAGTTGTATAAGACTGTAGTGTGTTTTTTGACTTAAATATTGTGTGCGACTCCAAATCCAGGCCTCTATTGATAAATACATTTGATTTCCATTGATGATTTTTTTGTGATTTTGTTGGCAGCACATTCAACTTTGTAAAGGACAAAGTATTCAATTAGTATTTTTCATTTATGCAGATCTAGGATGTGTTTTTTGTGTTTTCCCTTTATTCTTTAGAGCAGAGTATATATAGGGGCAGATTTATCAAGCTGTCTGAAAGTCAGAATATATCTAGTTTCCCATGGCAACCAATCACAGCTCCCCTTTAAAATCTTCATGAGCACTGGTAAAATTTCCTATAACTACCTCTCTGATTCATTCATTGCACCACTTGTCACAGCTGTATGCAGCTAGAAGCTCTTGCAGGTGCATGCTGTCATTGCAGTGTTGCAGTTGCCCCTCTGTATATTATTCTTGTGCTGAGGCTGTAGCTGTTGCATGCTGTCGACACAATGTAACTGCTGAGTTTCTATGTCATTGGTGAAGGGTGCAGTAATGTGCTTGCCTGAGAGGTAAGGGCTGAGGCAAGTATAGGTTGTTTGGTATTTTCACCACCAATTTTTTCCCAACCTGGACAATCTCTTTAATATATCAGAAGTGAGATTCCATGGTTAAGTCATCAGCAATTATTATGCAACTGTTGAATAGGAATATAAAACGGCCCTGTAAAAATCTGAACGTACCATTATATTTGCTCAAATCAAATGAAAGTAAATTAACTATAGAGAAGGAGGACTCTCAAATAAAAGATTATCCAGCTGAGGACACGTTCAGAAATGGCGTTTTTGCTGTGTCTTAAAAAAACATTTGAAACGTCAAGGACAACATATCCTATAAAAGCATATATGTTTTAGCCACAACGCAGTTTTTTCCCAGTGTGTTTCAAAATGTGTTTAAAGGTGTTTTAAAGCAGCATTTAAATGGGTATTTCTACAAAGACAAGATTTTTAAATATGCTCCGCATAAAAAAATTATTTCACTGATATTTTTCCGCAATCCATACAAGTTTGGAGTTTTACAAATTTTGGTTGTCCTTAGATCTGGCTGTAAATCTTTTGACTATGGTGGACAATTCCCTAAGCTTATTGCATTACAGCAGAAGGGTTACTTCCTGGTTCAACAGCAGTGTGCTTCTACACAATTTTCAGCCACAGGGAGCAGAAGAGAGAGAAATCAGAAGCTCTAAAAACAAAATAAGCTCTGTATTTGGGGTGATATAGTAGTGTTATTGATTAGATAAGATAGCAGAGATGGAGTGTGCCGTAATGTGTTATATCCATATCATGACTATCATCTCTCATCTTTCTTTTTCTATCTGTCCAGATACAAGTACAAGATCAGAAGCTAAAAAAAGTGGAGATGAATCGCGGTACCCTGATAATCTATGTCAGCACACATCTTTCTTAGCACAGGGTGTGGAATCCGTGAGTGTCCTGATTAGAGAGTCCCCGCCACCACACTTATCAGATAGGAGCTGATAAAATCGCATTCAAAAACTGATGCAATTGCTAATAATTGCTCAGCTATATAATAGCTCGAGGATAAGCCGATGTTGCGTTGTTCACACACGTCAATTTTTTGTGTGACGCGTGAAAAACTAGGCTTATACATCAAGTATATAATGGGTACATCTAAAATTATCTTTATTGTGTAACAATGATTATCGGATTAAACCCCTTAAATTGCATTTCCCATATGTCGCTTGTCATTTTAAAAATTTTAAATGTCTGATAATTATTGTGAAGGCGACGGCTTGAAAATTCGAACATCGGTTTTCTGTATTTCAGAATTACTTTAATAAAGATCTACATATTGTTCTTAATGAAATTTGAAATACTGTTTTTTCGGACTGTAAGACACTTCTTACTATAGGATGCACACCAGATTTAGGCTTCCAAGAAAGGAAAAATATATTTTACACCAATTAAAATATCCCTGTTGGTCACAATAAAGCACAGCACATACAGATCTGCTCCATCCATACAGTTACACACACAGCTCTGTATCATCCATACAGTTACACACACAGCACTACATCATCCATACAGTTACACACACAGCTCTGCATCATCCAAGCAGTTACATACACAGCTCAGCTACACACACTCCCCCCCCCCCCCTCCCCTATTTCCCTCTTCCCCTTCTTCTTACCCTGTCCCAGGGTAGCATGTCCTCACTCTCCACCGTATGTGGTGATGTAAGAAGCATGTGATCACATGATTCTGACATCACCACAGGTCCTGCAGGACACCCGGGAGAAGAGAGAGCAGTGCGGAGGCTCTCCTCTCTGTGAGATCGGGTGCAGCTCTATATCAGGGCATCACATGATGTCGCTTACAGCAGTCAGGAGGGGTCTGGCAGTGCCGGATCTTTCTGACCTTTCTTGCTAAAAATTGCGGCTTATAGTCCAAAAAATATGGTATTTAATATTAGAAACCCCCTATATATACCCATTTTCAAATCTACACCCCTCAAACTATCAGAAACACTTTTTAGGAATATTGTTAACTCCTTGAGATCTTCATAGTAATTAAACCAAAATGGAGGTAAAATTTAGAATGGTCCGATTTTGACAGTAATATTTTTATTTAGCCCTAAAATTTACACATTGACAAAATATAAAAAAAGAAAGCCCTTCTTAAAATTTGTTATGTAATTTCTCCCGAGTACGGGAGAAACCCACAGCTCTGTGGACGTTACTTATTGTAGGGACGTAGAGCCAGGCACAGGAATGAGGGGAAGGAGAGCTATGCATCAGCCAATTTTGCCTTATAGAATTTAGAGGTTTTTAGTTGGTTCATGGCACACTTTGTTGAGCTATAAAATATTTGTTTTTCCGTTTAATGTTTCCATGTGAGGGCTTATTATTTCCGGAATGAGATGCATTTTTTGCTAAAAAAAAACAATCAATTCTTTATTTGATTTTTTACTTTTTTCACCATATATTTTAAGTCAGGGATGCACAAACTTTTTTCAGTCCAAGGGCTGCATTGTCATACCGCTACCCTTCAGGGGGCTGCACTATTAACCGAAACACTAGGTTTCCCAAAAACTATAGTACAGAGTAAATACGCCCAAGAAACTACTACTGCATAATACTGCAGTTGTATAATAAGTAAATTAGACCTGACTAGGTCAGACTGCAATACAGCGCACAAACAAGACAATATTAATGATGGTGGAAATTATCCTAACCCATGCAGCAGATAAGTAAGAATACCTGGTTATTCAAATTTATCTGCTGCATGGGTTAGGATAATTTCCACCATCATTAATATTAATACTGCCCCCTGTGTACAAGAATATAACTACTATAATACTGCCCCTTATGTACAAGAATATAACTACTATAATACTGTGTATACAGCCAGCCCAGCCCCCACTGTATACAGCCAGCCCAGCCCCTATTGTATACCGCCAGCCCAGCTTGCTGACGTCACAGTCTGTGCGACCCCGGCACACACGGAGCTCTCACCGCGGGCCGGAGTGGATGAAGTACCGGAGCTGCGGGGCAACACCAGGAAAGGTGAGTTCATGGTTTATTTTGTTCATGGGTTTTTTTCGACCGGCCCCTCCGGCCCCAGATTGATCGGCCAGTATGTATGTCACCCTAGTTTTTATGAAATTGTGGATCTGATATTAAGTGAAGGTCACATACCCCGTAAGTGAGGACTTGTTTTGGAGCTCCTGCTCCGTGAGCCAGTGTGGCTCAGTCTCATGCAGCAGTGTCCTTATCCTACTCTACTTCCATGAGCGGAACAGCCTGCTTTCTGCACCTTGCCTGAAGTTTCTATTGGTCCATAGGGGCGTGTATTTTGATATCAAGAAAGGGAGGTTGTGTAGCTTCCTCATCTCCTTCCATGTCACCAGTGTGTCACGGAGGAGGACACACTGGGGGTCATTTACTAAGGGCCCGAATGGCCATTTTACGTCGGGTTTCCCGAATATTTCCGATTTGCGCTGTCTTTCCCTGAATTGCCCCGGGTTTTTGGCGCACGCGATCGGATTGTGGCACATCGGCGCCGGCATGCATGCGACGTAATTCGGGAGCGCGGCCGTCAGAAAACCCGACGGATTCGGCAATCCGCGGAATTTTCAAAAACAAAAGTCGCTTGACATATGCTTACCTGCACCAGGAATAGGATAGTGAACTCCGGCGGGCTTCTGCGCAGCAGCGACACCTGGTGGACATCGAGCACACTAGCTTAGTGAATCGTCGGAAGACCTGAATCCTCGATTCGGGTAAGTAAATGTGCCCCACTGTTCACTATAGGAGGCCACTTTGAATAGCTAGTGTGCATAAGGGATAGCAGGTCATGTGCCGCCGCCAAGGCCTTTTCTAAGGCCGTATCCGAGGAAGCAATCTCGTTTCTAAGGGACAACATGGTTACATTTATGAGAAATTATCTTCACACAGGAACAGTTTTTTTTAATAACATCCAATTGAAGAAATGCTTACATTTGGCAGATTAATGAAACTGAATGTGAATGGCCAGATGAGAATACCCCTTTAAATCCAGAAGTTTGTCCGAATCCGTCAGATCGTCCTACGGCCCGCCCCCTGATTTGTGTCGCATTAAAGCGATTGCAACACAATCAGATCGCGTGCAACAAAAATCCCTGTTAAATGCGGCACAAAATGGAAATCGTCTGGAAACGTGCGGTCAGCGGACCTTTAGTAAATGTGCCCCATTGTGTACAGTTTTGGAACCAGTGTATAAAAAGACATACCATATATACTCGAGTATAAGCCGACCCGAGTATAAGCTGAGGCCCCTAATTTTACCACCAAAAACTGGGAAAACCTATTGACTCGAGTATAAGCCGAGGGTGGGAAATGCATTGGTCACAGACCCCCCCCCAGTATACAGCCAAACCAGCCCTTTATAGTATACAGCCTGCCCCCAGTAGTATACAGCCACCCCAGCCTGCCCCCCAGTTAGTATACAACATGCCCCCTAGCAGTATACAGCCACCCATCTTGCCCGTAGTATACAGCCAGCCCTCTTGCCCCCAGTCTGTATAACAGCCGCCCCATGTAGTATACATCTAGCGGCTTGTAAGACAGTCTAGCCCAGGTAGAATAGCTTGACCTCCACAGTAGTATACGAGCTTGAGGCCCGGTGAGTATGACAGCCTTCCCGCGTTATGTATACAGCTTGCCGCGCTCGGTAGTAACAGCTTGCCACCAGGTAGTAATATCAGCCTGCCTCTGGTAGTATACAGCCATGAACCCCCTGGAGTATACAGCCTGCCCCTGTGTACACTTTGGTATTATAAGCCGTGCTGCCCGGTAGATATACATTCTCTGCCCGTGATTGATTAGTCTGCCGGGCGGTATTATCAACAGCAGCCTAGCCCTGCGTGTATAACTACCACGCACCTGCCTCCAGTATTTTGTATAAGCCAGCCTGCCCCATAGAGTTAGTTAACCTTATCAGCCTGCACCGTGTAGTATACGCCCTGCCATCAGCTAGTATTACAGCCTGCCCCGATTTGTAGTATACAGCCACGCCCATGCATAAAAAAAAGAGAAAAACTTATACCTCACGCCCCGGTGGCTTGGCTCCAATGTGAGCGAGTCATTCCTCCGATGTCGCGCGCGCGCTTGTCTTCAGGCTTGTCTTCTCTTCGTGCGGGAGCCATTGCGCTCTCCGCGGGCCGGCACTAGTATGACGCCGCTGCTGACTCATTCTAGGTGCCCTCCGGGGAAAAAACAATGGCGGCGCAATGCAGAAGACACGAACGGACGCGGATGCTACGAACGAGCCCCGCGCGGATATCGGGGGAGGGAGGCGCTGCGCATCGGGGCCACGGAGGGTGAGTATATAGTTGTTTTTTTTTTTAAGTAATACTGACTGACTGCCCCGTGTATAATCGAGGGGACGTTTTTTCAGCACATTTTTTGTGCTGAAAAACTCGGCTTATACACGAGTATATACGGTAATAGAACTGGAATAGGTGCAGAGGAGAGGAAGCAAGAGTATCAGGGAAATGGGGGAACTAGAATATGGCAAATTACAAAATTTGGGAGTACCGTATTTTTTGGACTACAAGACGCACATTTTTTTTGGGGAAAAAACAGTGGTGCGTCTTATATTCCGAATGTAGATGTGTGCCGGTGTCTCAGCCCTCCACTGCAGGAGAGAATGGAGGACGGCACATGGCAGTAAGCGCAGGGGCAGTGCTGAGCTTGGCTCCAGCAGTACACTGCTCTGAACTCTGCTCCACACCAGTTTCTGTGAGCAGTGGAGCTCAGTGATCCTGTGCAGTGAACACTCACTGTGACCTGTGACACCCATTTCCAGGTTATCTGATGAAGGGAAGCAGAAGCAGGTGCTCGTGCTGCAGGGGCATCACATAACACTAAAGAGGGGACAGGGCATGACCTGAGTTTCTGCTCCTGTGCCTGCTGTGCTGTTCTAACAGGTTTGTGAAACTGAAAAATTCCAAAACAGTGGTTGTACAAGGTCACAGGAGCTTACAGTCTATGTCACCACCTGTGTTCTCCTCCTCCTCATAGAGTGTAAATTCCTGTGACCATTGTACAAGCACTGTCACCTCCTTTGCCTTCCTCATAGATTTGTAAGCTCTTGTGTTCATTGTACAAGTACTGTCACCTCCTGTGTCCCCCTCCTCCTCATAGATTGTAAGCTCTGTGTGACCATGTAAACAAGAACTGTCACCCCTTGTCTCTCCTCCATAGATTGTATAGCTTTTGGTGACCTTGTACAAGCACTTGTCACCCGAGTGCTCTTTCCTCATCGATGAAGCTCTTGGGCCATTGTACAAGCATTGTCACACCATGTGCCCTTTTCCTCATCGAGTTGTAAGCTCCTGTGGCCATTGTACATGTGACTTGTCACCACCTATGTGCCCTTTCTCCTCATAGATTGTAAGCGTCTTGTGGCCATGGTGCAAGCATTGTCACCCTGTGTTATCATAGATCGTAAGTCTTGTGACATTGTACAAGCACTGTAACTCTGACCTCCTCCTCATAGATTGTAAGTCTTGTGTGACCGTTGTGAGCAACATTGTCACCCTGTGTCCTCCTCCTCATAGATGTGTAACTCGCTTTTGCGGGCATTGTACAAGCAGTGTCACTGCCAGTGCCCCTCCTCCTTGTGATTGTAAGCTCTTGTGACCAGTGTACGCACTTTCACATCCGGTTTCTGCTCGTCCTCAATAAATTGAGTCTCTTGTGAGGATTTGGTCCACATATACTCATCCTATACAACCCTTGTAACCTTGAGACCCCCCTGACTATGTTGTCACATAATTCTATGTTCCCATCCACTATTCTGCCTCCAACACTGTTGCTGAGTCTTGCTACTAACCAACCCATAGCCATCAGTGTTGGGGCAAAGTGACAACACTTCCCCCCGACCACTAATTGTCTGTACAGGGCTAATCAACAGACACTTGTCATGTGGCACGGAGTCAATGCCTTCAGCATCAGTGTAAACAAAATGTCCCCTAATAAAGGCCGCCCCATTATTACTCTCCGAACACGTACACTATAAAACTTCACCAAATGTCACACAATGACTCCTAATAAAAGTATCCCCTACACAGTCCCCTTAGGCTACACTCACATGAACGTGTGCCCGCCGTACTGTAGCACGGCGGGCACACGTCGATGCCCGGGAGAGAAGGAGGGGGAGGACTGCTCGCCCCCTACCCCTCTCCAAAGAGAAACATGGCTGCACCGCCCCGTACGGCACCGTTACTTTACTGTTACTTTATTAAATATTTTAGCACACTATTTGAGGAAAAAAACATAGTTTTTTCTTATTTTTCCACCTCTAAAACCTAGGTGCGTCTTATGGTCCAGTGCGTCTTATAGTCTGAAAAATACGGTATTCAGTTTAGAAAAAAGACGGCTGAGGCAAAATCTCATTACAATGAACAAATACCTCAATGGGCAGTACAAAGATCTCTCCAAAGATCTTTTTATACCTAGACCTGTGACCTTGAAAAGGGGGCATTCTCTATGCCTAGAGGATAGGCGGTTCTACCATCGCTGTAGACATAGGTTCTTTACCAGAAGAGCAGTGAGACTAAGGAACTCTCTGCCGCAGGAGGTTGTAAAGGCGGACTCTATGTACATGTTCAAGAGCGGGCTGGATGCCTTTCTGGGGAGCAAAAATATCATGGTGTATGGGGAAAAAACATTTGTTTAATTAAAGGTTAGGCCTGATGGACTTGCGTCTTTTTTCCAGCCTTATATACAGTCATGGCCATTTGAGAATGACTCAAATATTATATTTTCACATGATCTGTTGCTCTCTGGGTATGTGTGTTTGTCAGAAGTTTTTATCACATACAGAAATACAAGTGCTAAAGCTTTTATTGACCGTTAAAATGAGTTAATGCATCAAGTCAATATTTGCAGTGTTGACCCTTCTTCTTCAGGACCTCTGCAATTCTCCTTGGCAACTTTCAGGCAAGACTGTGAGAGAGCTGATTCTCTTGGCTGAAAAGCAGCCCCACACATGAATGGTTGCAGGATGCTTTACAGTTCGCATGAGACAAGACTGGTGGTATCGCTCACCTTGTATTCTCTCGAACAAGCTGTTTTCCAGATGTTCCAAAATGGGATTCACCAGAGAAAATGACTTTACCCCAGTCCTCAGCAGTCCACTCCCTGTACCTTTTGCCGAACCTTTTGCAGAATATCAGTCTGTCCCTGATGTTTTTTCTGGAGAGAAGTGGCTTCTTTGCTGCCCTCCTTGACACCAGGCCTTGCTCCATGGCTCTTGTCCAACTTCTGCATGACCGATTCACATTGTATCAGTGCAGGAGTCTAGACAAACAGGGGCACGGCTAAGACTGCATGCAACAACGGGAGCGCAGATAGAGGCAAGGATAATATTTTAGTTGCTTTTATAGCCCCCTCATAGGCCTGCTATAGATTTTTTGTAAACCCCAGACAAATCCTTTAACCCCTTAACGCTGAAGCCACTTTTCACCTTCCTGACACGGCCCATTTTTTTAAAATCTAACATGTGTCTATTTAAGTGGTTATAACTTTGGAACGCTTTAACATATCCAGTTGATTTTGAGATTGTTTTTTCGTGACACATTGTACTTAATGTTGGTTGAGAAATTTAATCAATATGTTTAGTATTTATGAAATAAATGGAAATTTGGCAAAAATTTTGAAAAATACAATGTTTTCCAAATTTTCTATTTTTTGGAAAGTTGGTCATATCACTAAAATAACTTGATAACTAACATTTTCCATATGTCTGCTTTAACTTAGCATCATTTTTCAAAAATATTTTCCTTTTTTTAGGATGTTAGGAGGCTTATAACTTTAGGTACAATTTTTCAGATTTTCACGAAAATCATCAAAACCTACTTTTGGAGGGTCAATTTAGTTAGAAGTGACTTTATAAGGCCCACATGACAGGAAACCCCCACAAATGACACCATTTTAGAAACTACACCCCTCAAAATATTCAAAACAACCTTTGGGAATTTTGTTAACCCTATGAACGTTTCATGAGGGTGAAAGATAAATGAAAGTGAAATTACAGAAATGTAATTTTATCTTACTATAGATTCATTGAACACTAAAATTTGCACCTTCACAATGGGTTAAAAAGGAAAATGCATTTTACAATGTTTAGGGCAATTCCTCCTGAGCATGCCAATACCCATTTTGTCACTGTACCCTGCTGTACGGGCTCAGGGGGGCACTTGGAATGGAAAGAGCGTTGTTTCGTTTTTGGAGGGCAAATATGGCTGAAAAAGTTTTCATGTGACAGGATGCATTTGGAGAGCCATAATGGGACCAAAACAGAGGAAAGCCCCAACAGGAGACACCATTTTGGAAAGTACACCCCTTGGAGAGTTTAGCAAGGTGTAATTTGTGTATTTGCCCCAACAGGTGTTTGATTCAATTAGGCCCCAAAAAAGAAAAAGGTGAAAATTTTCTCATAAAAGTCACTTTTACCCCAAATTTTTGTAAGCCACAAGGGATAAAAGATGAAACAACCCCCATAAATGTGTAGAACTATTTCTCCTAAGCACAGAACTGCACCATTTTTGCATATAAAGTGTTGTATGGGTACGCAGTGAAGCTCAGAAGGGAAAGAGGGGCTTTGGCCTTTTAGAAGCCAGATTTGACAATCATCCTTTACATGTGTCAGGATGCATTTGGAGAGCCCTAGTGGTACCAAAACAGAGGGGAACCCCAACAAGTGTCACCATTTTGGAAAGTGCACCCTTTGGAGAATTAACAAGGTTTAATATGTGTATTTTCCCCTACAGGTGTTTGCTTCAAATAGGTCACCAAAAGGAAAAAGATGAACATTTTCCCAAAAAAGTCACTTTTACGGCTAATTTTTGTATCCCATAAGGCATTAAAGATGAAACAACCCCAAAAAATGTGTACTAGCATTTCTCCGGAGTATAAAATTGCCCCACACATGCAAATAAAATGTTGTATGGGTACGCAGTGAAGCTCAGAAGGGAAAGAGGGGCGTTGGAAGCCAAATTTGACAGACATCCTTTACATGTGTCAGGATGCATTTAGAGAGCCGTTGTGGTACCAAAACAGAGGGGAACCCCAACAAGTGTCACCATTTTTTAAAGCACACCCCTTGGAGAATTTAGCAAGGTGTAATATGTGTATTTGTCCGTAAAGGTGTTTGATTTAATTAGGACTTAAATAGGAAAAAGGTAAAAATTTTCCTATTAAGGTCATTTTACCCCTAATTTTTTATAGCCACAAGGGATAATATATTAAATAACCCCAAAAAATGTGTAAAACTATTTCTCCCGAGTGTAGAAGTACCCCACATGTGCATATAAAATGCTTTATGGGCGCACAGAAGAGGAATAGAGGGGTGTTTGTCTTTTAGAGGCCAAATTTGACAGAAATCCTTCACATGTGTCAGGATACATTTGGAGAGCCATAGTGGTACCAAAACAGAGGAAAACCCGAAAAGTGACCCTAATTGTTGAATGTACATCCCTTGGGGACATTACTTACTGGGGGGCTGTGTGAGGCACATTACTTACTGGGGGGCTGTGTGAGGCATATTACTTACTGGGGGGCTGTGTGAGGCACATTACTTACTGGGGGGGCTGTGTGGGGGACATTTCTTGGAGCGTGTTCACACATGTCACTAGGACGGGCCTCGGTTTGATCACATATATTTTCCAGTAATACACATGTGATGGGTAACACGCACCTGGTTTTGTTTAAATGCAAGACAAACGTGTGAGCGCAGCCTTACAGTATTTGGGGAGATTGTTTGGGGCAGCAGCAGGATAACACTGCCAGGGAACCCAGATGTAGGGACAATGAGGAACATAAGATGTGGTGATGGGGATTTCTCCTTTGTTCTCTGTAGCTGTATATACCAGAAGTAACCTTGTTATTGGCACAACCACATGTGAGGGGGTTATGTACAGGAGGGGCATTACTGAAAGTGCAACACACATGCATTGGGGCCCGTGCCCCGGATCTTTTACCACCCTAGCAACGCCCCTGTTCTGGAGTATATGCAAATTGCCATTGTAAATCCTGATGCAGTAGAGTTTGTAAACATTAACATTTGCGATGCATGTGCATCTGATCTGATTGGTCTGACGAAGGGTTTCATACCCGAAAGGCGTTACCTTTGGATTTTTTATCTGAAAAATAAATATCAGTTTATTTAATCCTACTGCATCATTCCTTGGTCTAACCAGTGGTTCACGAGCGCACCCGCTAAGCCTCATATTGCTTTTACTTTACAAGGTGCACCACAGGCAGAGCATTTGCAGAGCCTCTTAGATGCCCAAACAGTGGGAATCCTTGAAAAGTAACCCCATTTAAGAAACCATGCCCCTAAATGAATGTTACAAGGGGTAAAGGGAGCATTTTGCTGCCAAACATTTTTGAGGTCAAACATACATGCTGCTTCTTTGGGGCTATAAATAGCAGCAGTTTGTATTGCTATATTCAGCAGTCTTCTGTAGTTTAAGGGAACCAGTCTCCTGCAGTCAGTTTGCCATGCCCACTCTATGCATCTGGCATCCCAGCCTTCCCTCCCAATTGCGTACAGCTAGAGAATGACAACCAGATGTATTTGGTGGGTAGAGCAGCCTGACTGCAAGAGGTAGGGTTGCTTGATTGCATCCTACAAAAGAAAAAAGTTTTAGCATATTAGTAGGTTGCAAAAACCTCCAGGGGATGTAAATATTAAAGAAGATCGAAAGGCGTTACCTTTGGATTTTTTATCTGAAAAATAAATATCAGTTTATTTAATCCTACTACATCATTCCTTGGTCTAACCAGTGGTTCACGAGCGCACCCGCTATGCCTCATATTGCTTTTACTTTACTAGGTGCACCACAGGCAGAGCATTTGCAGAGCCTCTTAGATGCCCAAACAGTGGGAATCCTTGAAAAGTAACCCCAGCCTGACTGCAAGAGGTAGGGTTGCTTGATTGCATCCTACAAAAGAAAAAAGTTTTAGCATATTAGTAGGTTTCAAAAACCTCCAGGGGATGTAAATATTAAAGAAGATCATCCTGTTTGGGGGTTTAGTGTGGTGACAGGTTCCCTTTATATGAAGTGGCTGCACACAAGCAAATTTGATCTAATGATGATATCATCGCATTATGATTGATTCATATTGTATTATGCGTAAGCGTGAGCAAACATTTATGCACAGCTATTTTTATGTAGTCTGCAATAAACCTTTTGCACTGCTATTTCTATGTGTGACTTGTCACTCTGCTATGAATTACATGCCGGAGAGCCCAGCATCTGGATTTAATACCGGGAACTGGATATCACAGCATCCTCTGAGAAAGCTGCCGAAGGTGCAGCAATATCCATTGGGTGTTTCATCCATTTTTTCCCCCTTTACTATGCATTTGTATTGATTACATTCTAGAAATGTATGTTATAAGTCTCTGGAAATAGTGTTTATTAACTTCCTTTTTTAGCTGTTTTTGTGGCATTACCACCTGTGGCTAACATGTATTTCTCTAATTTATTTAGAGGATTGCTTTGAATCCACAAAAACTGCGATGATGCATTTGGGAATCGAACCTTCAACACAAAATAACATATTTAAGGTTAGTTACTGTAACTTGCTTAATTCAATTAGCGATATATCTGTTTGAGTACTTGGACCACTTCAAGCAACCTGTTTGCTGAAATTGACTGAATAAACCACTACCAGTCTGTTGTCAAGCATCTTAACACCTTAAAGATGATGACCCTACATGGAGGCAGAGGTGGAGAATTTAGGACTGAAGTAAATTTTTTCTTACTACAGAACGGCGCCAGATTAACATTATCCACCAGACTTCTAGAAAGCCTTATAGATATGTCCCTAAAGGCTGAGACGTCAATTAAACAGAGCGGAGGATTCTGAGGCAGGGGTAGCTTGACTTAAACGGGTATTCTCATCTGGACATTCACATTCAGTTTCATTAATCTGCCATATATAAACATTTCTTCAATTGGATGTTATTTAAAAAAATGTTCGTGTGTGAAGATAATTTCTCATAAATGTAGTCATGTTGTCCCTTAGAAACGAGATGGCTTCCTCGGAATATGACCACATCACAGTGGCCATTAGCAGCAGTGGCCAGACATGCGCTATGGAGTCCTGCCCAACCACCTGGCTTCAGTGCTCCTTACCACAGGACGGCTGTAGGATATGCAGCAACTCCCGGACATTTCATATACAAAGATTTTTTGTTTCTTTGTGCAATCCTTCCAGCAGTGGTGGCCGTATCCGGGGACACAATCTTGTTTCTAAGGGACAATTTATGAGAAATTATCTTCACACAGGAACATTTTTTTTAATGACATCTAATTGAAGAAATGTTTATATATGGCAGATTAATGGAACAGAATGTGAATGCCCAGACGAGAATACCCCTTTAAGTATGGAGCTCTCCTCCATGACCTTATACAACCAATTTACACCTCATTTTACCTTAATAAACTAGGTCAATTTCTGCTGAACGATTCTCATCTAAGGACACAGCTAATTTGTACCTTTAGAATCTGTCATTATATGCAGTTATAGCTTAAGAAGGCTTTAACTTACCCAAAATGATTTTCAAAATGTTTTATCAATATACTCATTTATTCACATAAAAAATGTAATTTGGTTAATTGTGATTTTTGATTTGTATTGTTATGTTCACATTTTGCTCAAAACCCACTTAAAACCCATCTCAATTTTTAGAGAAATATTCTGTTGTAGAGTTTTTAAAGAGCTTTTAAAAGTTAACTTTCTACTTAATTGTAATTTTTTAAAGGGGTTGGTCACTTTCCTGTAAATTGGGTCTCTGTAATGCATCTACTTCTCAGCATCCTGGTCCTGCTCCTGCCATCAATAGATTACTTTCTTCCCCATTGCTCCTGTGACTCGATGCAGTGTGTTTTTTAGTATAAAGCATAATTGCCACATAGGTTTTCCATGCTAAAGCTGTCTTGACCAAGGGTTGGCCAAGGTTGGGATGATTCACTGATGTACAGTACAGACCAAAAGTTATGGGGTTGAGACCATCAGTTGTGTTGTGCAGAAGTCAGGTGGATACACAGCTGATATATCATACTGAAAAGACAGTTAGAATTTGTATTATGGCTAGGGAAAAGCGGCTACAGAAAAATGAGTGGCCATTATTACTTTAACAAATGAAGGTCAGTCAGTATGAAAAATTGGAAAAACTTTGAAAGTTTCCACAAGTGCAGTTGCAAAAACCATCAAGCGCTACAAAGAAATTGGCTCACATGAGGACCACCCCAGGAAAGGACGACCAAGAGTCACCTCTGCTGTGGAGGATAAGTTCATCCGAGTCTCCAGACACAGAAATCACAGGTTAACAGTAGCTCAGATTAGAGACCAGGTCAATGCCACACAGAGTTCTAGAACAGAGTTCTCGCAGCAGACACATCTTTCATGGTAAAATAGGCCTTCACGCTAAAATGGCCTTCATGGTAAAATAGCTGCTATGAAACCACTGCTTAGGACAGGCAACAAGCAGGAGAGACTTGTTTGGGCTAAAGATCACAAGGAATGGACATTAGACCAGTGGAAATCTGTGCTTTGGTCTAATCAGTCCAAATTTTATATCTTTGGTTCCAACCACCCTTTTTTTGTGCAACGCAGAAAAGTTGAACAAATGGACTCTACATGCCTGGTTCCCACTGTGAAGCTTGGAGGAGGATGTGTGATGGTGCTTTGATGGTGACATTGTTGGGGATTTATTCAAAATTGAAGGTATACTGAACCTGCATGGTGACCACAGCATCTTGCAGCGGCATGCTATTCCATCCGGTTTGCGTTAGTTGGACCATCAACTAACCACACCTCCAGACTGTGTAAGGACTATTTGACCAAGAAGGAGAGTGCTGGGGTGTTACGCTAAATGACCTGGCCTCCACAGTCACCAGACCTGAACCCAATAAAGATGGTTTGGGGTGGGCTGAGTGAAGGCAAAAGGGACAACAAGTCCTAAGCATCTCTGGGAACTCCTTCAAGACTTTTGGAAGATTATTTCAGGTGACTAACTCTTGATGCTCATCAAGAGAATGCCATGAGTGTGCAAAGCAGTAATCAAAGCATAAGGCGGCTACTTTGAAGAACTTAGAATACAAGACATATTTTTAGTTGTTTCACATTTTTTTTTGTTAAGTATATATTTCCACATGTGTTAATTCATATCGTTGATGCCTTCAGTGTGAATCTACAATTATTATAGTCATGAAAATACAGAAAACTCTTTGAATGAGAAGGTGTGTCCGAAGTTTTGGTCTGTACTGTATAAACGTGTAATAAATCCAAAATGAAGCAAGTAGCAGTTCTACAGAAGGAGGAAGAGGAAATGAAGAAAGAAAACAGAAGGTTTGTTTTCTGTAAGACACACAGAGCAGAGCTCCCGCCGAGTCTCCGGTCTATTATCCGCCCGGTAATTTAATGCCCTAACGAAAACTATCCCGATCTCACAGTTATGACTTCTTTCGCTACCTCCAACTGAAGCATGCCTTTGAAACCCAAATGAGAACGGACCCCTGACTCTCCCAGGCAATCTTCAACTGCGATATATATCCAAGGAGGGTCACTCTTCAGGACGGATTCCATAGCAATGCTTGCCCTAAGTGGGAAAGATAAGCAAAGTGCTAGAGATGGGTGCATAGGAGTGGAGATCCACGGATGTGCACCAATTCTTGCCACAGTGAGAGAGGGAGACAAAAAGCGCGAGAGATTCAAGTGTTTTTTTTTTTTGGGGGGGGAAAAGAGCTGTATATGGAAGAATGGTTCTCACCTTTTCCAGAAGGAAATCAAGCAGATAATGGGTAAGTGCAGAAGAGAGAAGCTGTTGCCGGAGGGGTTCCTGGTCCGGACATCTAGCAAAATGACGGACTTGGCAATCGATGCGAAGATCCACGAGGTACTCAAAGTACTGTCCCGCTCTTGGAGGCGCTGCTTCTTGCAATGAGTGAATATGTACACTCTGGTGGATGTAAAGCTATTTTATTTAGAAACACTACGCGTTTCGGCTCCGGGCCGGAGCCTTCATCAGGTGAGGTATTTACATACAAGTCTAAAATACATTAGGCACTTAAATACACAGAGGGCCCGACGTCACTGAGGGCGGTAATCGGAAGTGATGTCAAGAACATTGATAAAGATTGATTGTGTGAAAAAAAACAAAACATTTTTTTTTTCTTCTCCTTCCTTCTTTAATAAAAAGTGTACAATTTATATATTAAAACGAGGGTAAAAAATTTTAAGCTGTCTGGTTGTGCTGAACACCTTTGGCTAGCATTATTGTCTCTAATGTTATTTGAGGTTGCGTTGATCACAAAATCGCGATGATAGCATTTGGAATCGACCTTCAACACAAATACCATTTTAAGGTTTTTACTACTGTACTTGCTTATCATTAGCGATATATCTGTTGAGAGCTGTGGACCACTTCAAGCAACCGTTGCTGAAATTACGTGATAAACCATACCAGTCTGTTGTCACATACTCTAACACCTTAAATTATTGACCCCTACCTGGAGGCAGGGATTGGAGATTAGGACTGAATCATTTTTTTTCGTACTACAAGGCGCCAGATAACTTATCCACCAACTTCTAGAAAGCCTTATAGATATGTCCCTAAAGGCTGAGACGTCAACTTAAACCGAGCGGGCAGGATTCTGAGGCAGGGGTACTTGACTTAAAGGGGTATTCTCATCTGGACATTCACATTCAGTTCATTAATCTGCCATATATAAAATTTTCTCCAATTGGATGTTATTTAAAAAATGTTACGTCAGTGTGAAGATAAGTCTTCTCATAAATTAGTCATGTTGTCCCTTAGAAACGATGGCTTCCTCGGAATATGACCACATCACAGTGGCCATTGGCAGCAGTGTGCCAGACATGGCTCTAGGGATTCCTGCCCAACCACCTATGCTTCAGTTCTCCTTACCACAGGACGCTGTAGGATATGCAGCAACTCCCGGACATTTCATATACAAAATTTTTTGTTTCTTGTGTTGCAATCCTTCCACAGTTGGTGGCCGTATCCGGTGACCCAATCTTGTTTCTAAGGGACAATTTATGAGAAAATTTCTTCACCAGGAAACATTTTTTTTAAATGACATCTATTGAAGAAATGTTTATTATGGCAGTTATGGGAACGAATGTGAATGCCCAGACGAGAATACCCCTTTAGTTATGGAGCTCTCCTCCATGACCTTACAACACATTTACACCCTCATTTTACCTTAATAACTAGGTCAATTTTGCTGAACGATCTCATCTAAGGACAGCGCTAATTTGTACCTTAGAATCGTCATATATGCGGTATAAGCTTAAGAAGGCTTTACTTACCCAAAATGATTTTCAAAATGTTTTATAATTATACTCATTTATTTCACATAAAAATGTAATTTGGTTAATTGTGATTTTTTTGATTTTGTATTTTATGGGTTCATTTTGCTCAAAACCCCACTATTAAAACCCATCTCACTCTTTTTAGAGAAAATATGCTGTGTAGAGTTTTTATTAAAGAGCTTTTAAAGTTACTTTCTACTTAATTGTATTTTTTAAGGGGTTGGTCACTTCCTGTAAATTGGGTCTCTGTACTTCAATTAATTCTGCACAGCAATCCTGATCCTAGCTCCTCCTCAATAGAATTACTTGTCTTCCTCCCTCTCTTTCTTCCCCATTCGTCCTGTGACTCGATGCAGTGTTTTTTTAGTATAAAGCATAATTGCCACACTAGGTTTTTTCCATGCTAAAGCTGTCTTGACCAGGGTTGGCCAGGTTGGGATGATTCACTGATTATCAGTACAGACCAAAAGTTATGGGGTGTGAGAACCATCAGTTTGTGTTGTGCAGAAGTCGGTAGATCACACGCTGTATATCATACTGGAAGAGACGTTAGAATTTGTATTATGGCTAGGAAAAGCGGCTACAGAAAAAGGAGTGGCCATGATTATTAATTATAACAAATGAGGTCATTCAGTATGAAAAATTGGAAAAACTTTGAAAATTTCCCAATGCAGTTGCAAAACGGCATCACATCAAGCGCTACAAAAGAAATTGGCTCACTGAGGACCACCCCAGGAAAGGACACCAAGTCCACCTCTGCTGTGGAGGATAAGTTCATCCGGTCTCCAACACGAATCACATTAACATACCGATAGCTCGAGACCTAGGTATGCACACAATTCTAGACAAGTTCTCGCAGGCAGACACATCTTTCATGGTAAATAGGCCTTCACCTAAATGCCTTCATGGTAAAACTTCTATGAAACCACTGCGTGACAGGCAACATAGAGAACTTGTTTGGGCTTAAAGTCACAGATGGAAACATTAGACCAGTGGAAATTGTGCTTTGGGGTATAGACATCAAAATCATATAAGTTAGCAAGGGAAAAAAAAGAGCCAGAATGAGAAACTGCCGAGAAATTGAAGGGCAGGCTGGAGGGAAAGTTAAAGTTTTGAAGTCTGAGAAGAGGAAGGAGAGATAGAGGACGGGGCGAAATGTTGATCGCCGTTTGGTCTTATTGTTGTCAACCCCTTTTTTGTGCACGCAGAAAAGTTGAACAAAGGACCTCACATGCCTGTTCCCACTGTGAAGCTTGGAGGGGATTGTGATGGTCTTTGATGGTGACATGTTGGGGGATTATTCAAATTGAAGTAACTGAACCTGCTGGTGACACAGCATTGCAGCGGCATGCTATTCCATCCGGTTTGCGTTATTGGACATCAACTAACCACACCTCCAGACTGTGTAAGGACTATTTGACCAAGAAGGAGAGTGCTGGGGTGTTACTAATGACCGGCCTCCACAGTCACCAGACCTGAACCCATAAAGATGGTTTGGGGTGGGCTGAGTGAAGGCAAAAGGACAACAAGTCCTAAGCATCTCTGGAACTCCTTCAGACTTTTGGAAGATTATTTCAGGTGACTAACTCTTGATGCTCACAAGGAATGCCATGAGTGTGCAAAGCAGTAATCAAAGGCATAGCGGCTACTTTGAAGAACTTAGAATACAAGACATATTTAGTGTTGTTTCACATTTTTTTTTTGTTAATAGATATTTCCACATGTGTTAATTCATATCGTTGATGCCTTCAGTGTGAATCTACAATTTATTATAGTCATGAAAATACAGAAAACTCTTTGAATGAGAAGGTGTGTCCGAAGTTTTGGTCTGTACTGTATAAACGTGTATAAATCCAAAATGAAGCAGTACAGTTCTACAGAAGGAGAAGAGGAAATGAAGAAAGAAAACAGAAGGTTTGTTTTCTGTAAAAACACACAGAGCGAGCTCCCGCCGAGTCTCCGGTCTATTATCCGCCCGGTAATTTAATGCCCTACGAAACTATCCCGACTCTCACGTTATGACTTCTTTCGCTACCTCCAACTGAAGCATGCCTTTGAAACCCAAATGAGAACGGACCCCGACTCTCCCATGGCCTATTCAACTGCGATATATATCCAAGGAGGGTCCATCTTCAGGACGATTCATAGCAATGCTTGCCCTAAGTGGAAAGATAAAAGTGCTAGAGATGGTCATAGGAGTGAGATCCCCGGATGTCACCAATTCTTGCCACAGTGGAGAGGGAGACAAAAAGCGCGAGAGATTCAAGCATATTTTTTTTTGGAGAAGAGCTATAAGGAGAATGGTTCTCACCTTTTCCGAAGGAAATCAAGCATATAATGGGTAAGTGCAGAAGAGAGAAGCTGCGGCCGGAGGGGTTCCTGGTCCGACATCTAGCAAATATGACGGACTTGGCAATCGATGCGAAGATCCACGAGGTACTCAAAGTACTGTCCCGCTCTTGGAGGCGCTGCTTCTTGCAATGAGTGAATATGACACCTCTGTGGAGATAACTATTTTGTTTAGAACCACTCTACGCTTTTCGGCTGCCTGGCCGAGCCTTCATCAGGTGAGGTGTTTACATAAAGTCTAAAATACATTGGCACTTAAATACACAGAGGCCCGACGTCACTGAGGGCGGTAATCGGAAGTGATTCAAGAACATTGATAAAGATTGATTGTGTAAAAAAAAAAAAAACATTTTTTTTTCTTCTCCTTCCTTCTTTAATAAAAAGTGTACAATTTATATATTAAAACGAGGTAAAAAAAATAAAAACAAGAGTGTACTACAAAATAAATAACAATGGTTTAAAAGCGGCGTAGTGGGATGTGGAGTGTATGTGGCGCGCAGGGAAGTGGCGCACGGTGAAATAAGATAGCCGCGCTGTATGTGAGGCACACGAGGATATATTTCAACTGGGCGTCAGAGATCAAAGCATGTTGAGAGTTCGGGGCAACCAGATGGTGTTGTAGTATCAGAGGGTTGCTAGGGGACAAAGTGCGGTCACAAGCGGCAGAGTAACGGCCATAATGCAACCCAAGTAGCGGTGGACAGGGAAGCATCACTATAGTGGACGGAAGTATCAGGATGGTAAGTGTTGAAAGGTAAGATTGTAAAAAATAGGTTTGAGAATTGTCTTGACTAATAATGTGTAGTTGTAGTGGGATAGGGGGGAGAGGTGTTATACGTGTTCGATGATTTCATTTAATCCATCGGGTTGAAGGTTTTTGATTTTGTAAATCCAGAAGGATTCTCTTTTATTTAGTCTTTCGTGTCTGTTGTTCAAATCTTCTGCAATCTGTTCTATCCCTATGAGTTTTATCTGGTGGAAGTTTTTATTGTGTGATAGGGTGAGATGTTTTGATAGGCTTTGTTGTAGAAAGCCTGTCTTTGTTTTGAAGCGATGACCATTCATACGCATCCGCAGTGATTGGATAGTGCGACCTACATACTGGAGGCCACACTTGCAGGTAATCAGGTTCACTACATACGAGGAGTCGCAGGTAATGTGTTGTTTGCAGGGAAATATTTCTCCGGTACTTGAGGATTTGAATGTTTGATTCCCATTATCAATTATGTTACAACATAGGCACTTGGGTTTGTTGCATTTAAAAGAACCTGGAGTTTTTTTGTGAGGTTTGGACTGATTGGTATTCTTGGTGATGCTTTTTGGTTTGCTCGGAGCTGGTATATTTTTGATCGACCTAGCTTTCCTAAATGTGATCCTGGGTTGTGGTGGAAGTTCTTTTTTGAGGATCGGGTCTTGTAATAAAATGTGCCAGTTTTCTTGCAGGATTTTTTTTATGGCATGATGACCTTTGTCAAAGGTAGTGACGAAATTGTATGTAAAATTGCTTGCGTCTGTCGTTTTTTTGGGGGGACCTGGTTTCCTTTTTTCTTTATTGAGTTGATAAGCTGTCTGGATTAGTGTTTTAGGAAAAAATTTTTCAGTAAATTTCCTAGATATAATTTTTGATTGCTCTTGATAATCCTTGTTTGAGGTGCAGTTTTTTCAGATTCTGACAAATTGGCTGAATGGTATATTCTTAAGCCATTTGCCATAATGGGCACTTCTAAAATCAAGGTATCCATTACTGTCAACTTTTTTTAAATATTTTTTGGGACAATGGTGTTGGAGCTATGGCCTATTTCTAAGTCTAGAAAGACCATTAGATCTTTACTGATACTCGCCGTGAAGTGAATAACCCAATTGTTGAGGTTTAGTTCTTTAATGAATATTTCTGCGTCCTGAATTGTCCCTTTGATGATCATAAAAATATCGTCGATATAACGACGATAGTAGATGACATTTGTGTCCCAAAATTGGGATTCATATACCATGGAGGACTCGAAGTGGCCCATGAACAGATTGGCGTAACTGGGTGCCACTTGAGTCCCCATGGCCGTTCCCAATAGCTGGTGGTAAATCTTCTCTTGGAACGAGAAGTAATTGTGGGTTAAAATGAATTCCAGTCCTTGTAGTATGAATTTAGTTTGTTCCGGAGGTATTTCTAGTTCCTGATTTAGAAAATATTCGGTGGCTCGTAAGCCAAGGGAATGGGATATATTGGAATATAGGGAGGTGACATCAATAGAGTCAAATATATAATCTCTTTCCCAGTGTATTGTTTCCAGATCAGTCCAAACCTCACAAAAAAACTCCAGGTTCTTTTAAATGCAACAAACCCAAGTGCCTATGTTGTAACATAATTGATAATGGGAATCAAACATTCAAATCCTCAAGTACCGGAGAAATATTTCCCTGCAAATAACACATTACCTGCGACTCCTCGTATGTAGTGTACCTGATTACCTGCAAGTGTGGCCTCCAGTATGTAGGTCGCACTATCCAATCACTGCGGATGCGTATGAATGGTCATCGCTTCAAAACAAAGACAGGCTTTCTACAACAAAGCCTATAAAAACATCTAACCTATCACACAATAAAAACTTCCACCAGATAAAACTCATAGGGATAGAACAGATTGCAGAAGATTTGAACAACAGACACGAAAGACTAAGTAAAAGAGAATCCTTCTGGATTTACAAAATTAAAAGCCTTCAACCCGATGGGTTAAATGAAATCATCGGACACGTATAACACCTCTCCCCCCTATCCCACTACAACTACACATTATTAATCAAGACAATTCTCAAACCTATTTTTTACAATCTTACCTTTCAACACTTACCATCCATTACTATCCATCCTGATACTTCCGTCCACTATAGTGATGTTTCCCTGTCCACCGCTACTTGGGTTGCACTATGGCCGTTACTCTGCCGCTTGTGACCGCACTTTGTCCCCTAGCAACCCTCTGATACATACACACCATCTGGTTGCCCAGCAACTCTCAACATGCTTTTGATCTCTGACGCCCAGTTGAAATGTATCCTTCGTGTGCCTCACATACAGCGCTGCTATCTTATTCCACCGTGCGCCACTTTCCCCGCGCGCCACATACACTCCACATCCCACTACGCCGCTTTTAAACCATTGTTATTTATGTTGTAGTTACACTCTTGTTTTTATCTTTTTTACCCTCGTTTTAATATATAAATTGTACACTTTTTTTATTAAAGAAGGAAGAAGAAGAAGAAAAAAAAAATTTTTTTTATTTTTTTTTCCCCACACAATCAATCTTTATCAATGTTCTTGACATCACTTCCGATTACCGCCCTCAGTGACGTCGGGCCCTCTGTGTATTTAAGTGCCTAATGTATTTTAGACTTGTATGTAAATATCTCACCTGATGAAGGCTCCGGCCTGGAGCCGAAACGCGTAGTGTTTCTAAATAAAATAGCTTTACATCCACCAGAGTGTACATATTCACTCATTGCAAGAAGCAGCGCCTCCAAGAGCGGGACAGTACTTTGAGTACCTCGTGGATCTTCGCTAAGTGGGAAAGAGACATAGGTCATATGACAGACAACCAATGGCATAACATCCTGGAGTCGGTACCGCTGGCTTCTTTAGGGGAAGAATACAGGCTTTTGCAATTATGTATAGTCCATAGGTCGTATAGGACTCCAAAGTTCCTGTATGATATCAGGATATGCCTGAATGCCGAAAACCTGTCTAAAATGTATATAAGGCACATCAGTTATGCCACATATGCTATGGGCATGTCCCACTATAAAGAAATTTTGGGCCGCTGTACTGGACTTGATTGATAGGGCGTATTCAGTGACAGTTCCTAGGAACAGAATTACACGTGTGGTAGGATATACTGATGAAATTGCACTGGACTATGTAGGTAAAATTACAGTGAGAAGTTTGATATATATGGCACGGAAAGCAATTGCAGCTAGGTGGATCCAACCTACCCCCCTATAATCAGACAGTTCCTTCAGAAGGTGGAGGTGTTGCTAGTTAATGAAAGGGCTATTTATAAGAAGAGAAAGGCGAGTGGTATATTTGAAAACCTCTGGTGCCCTTGGCTGGATACCCAGGTGTGGTCTCAGTAGAGCTGCTGAGAGAGAGGTTTTTGCAAGCTAATATGGTCCTTAGGTAGAATGTTGTACTAATTTAGTATGTTGGTTTTTGCTTTGTTAAAACCCAGATCGTGTTTTGCATCGTGTGGCGACTTTATGTGCAATGTGGATGTTAATTATACTACAGTATGCTTGTAGCCTTGACTGGAGTGGGAAGGGAGGGGCAGGTGGGATTTTTTTTTGTATGTTAATGTACACATTTTGAAATTAATAAAGAAATAACTGATTTAAAAAAGGATAGAAAACAGAAGGGGACAACAGCCCAGAAGAGCCTAGTAAATCTATTTAGAGGGAGAGTAGGGAGGCTGTGCTTTTGGAGGAGTGGCTACAGTCCCATCATGGGACCCAAATAGACCCAAAAAAATTATCATGCCCACAGTGATCTTTTTATTGATCAAATACTAATTTAGTCATCTTTTACTCTGAGAAATGTTTCTTCCACACAGCAGCAATATCCTCTTTAGTCTCCATAAATAAGAAGAAAAAGTTGTGAAGTTTGTTGGATGATGGCAAATTTTACAAATAGTGCAATAGTGCTTACCCACTCACCACAACGTCACTAGCGGAAAAAGGGGTCCTCCCGCAGGGACAGGAAACCCAGCCTTTAAAAGTCCTTTAAGTTTTTACCTCCGATGGGCTAATCGGAGCTCGGGGTTGGATCGGGAGTTCTCTTGTTCCCTGGCCGTGTCTTGTACCCTCTGCACCCAGAGCTTACCCGCTTGGGAGTTGTGACGGAGGTGGTGTGCTGACCTGGGAGCTGGGGAGGACCTCTTCTAAGTGATGCCGCGGTCTGCCTTCAGATTTTTATGCCGGGTGCAGTACGGAGCCGGCGGGTGTACCATGTGACTGGGGATTCAGGGCAGGAAATTTGCATTTAAAATGGTTCCTAGCACACAAGTCAGTGTGCTGTCCACACTCCCAACCTACCTCAGGATTATATTTCCACTCCTGCAGCTTCAGGCTGTATGTATCGTTTTATGTATACCTGTGTTGATTATCACCCTGTGTATGCTCATCTTGATATATTTGCCAATCTGATACTTGTACTGTGTATTGGACTGCACTCCTGCCATATTTGGGCCTGCCACTCCACTGCCTTTTTGATACTTTTGCCACAATTAATCGGGAATAGGTGGATAAGAGGAATCCAATAGAAGCCAGGGTGTGGTGAACAACCAGTATGACGTATAGGGTGATTCATAGTGGCAGTGAGTTCGGCCTTTCCCGGCCTTTATAGAGGGTTTTTAACTTGACTTCTCATTTTGTACTCGGAGATGGAGAAGTAGTGGAAAGGCCACTAGGGAATCTAAAAACACAGTCTGTAAAATTTGTGGGGATGGGTTGCCGTGATTTTATGAGAAACCTACCTGTGATGCATGCATTCAACACATGGTTCGTGATGTTTGAGTCAAAGCGTATTTTCATACCGGAGGAGGTCCTTAGTTCTATGAAATTCTAGAAGGTCATCTACTAGTTTAACCTCTCCTGCTCCATTTAAAGTATATGTTTCTGATGTCAGACTCAGAACAGGAAGATGCTTTTCCCTGTGGAGGATGCGGACCACCAAGTAAAACTAGTTAGATCTACGATGGAAATCGAGGAGCATATGGCAACCCGTTCTGTTCCATTCCCTGGATTTGAAACAGAAGCAAGTATTCCCATTACATAAAAATCTTTCTTTGTTTATTAAAGCTGAGTGGAAAACACCAGAAAACAAGGGTTTTATTCTACATGCCATAAAAAGGAAATACCCTTTTGATGAGAAAGAAACAGAATTCTGGGATAAACCGCCTAAGATTGACATAGCTATCTCTAAGAGGTGTTTGTTAAATAGCTGAATAAGCTGAAATAAGACATTTAACCCTATAGCTTCTGAGTGGTCAACATATCCCCCCCCAGGCCAGACCTAAAATGGCGTCTGTTTGGTTCCCATATGGTCAAGATGGTCGCAGTAGAGGAATATATCACTAACAGTTCCCCCCTTGTTTGAGACTGCAGACCTACAACATTTCAAAGCAACCTCCTCAAACTCCAGGTACCTTCAGGTGGGCTAAACCCTCACCTGCTGGACTTTTTTATGGCTTCACCAGATCCCCCAGAGGTCAGTCACTAAAAGGGTTAAAGGTCTGCATACCCAAATCACATCACTGAGTTCCCATAGTTCATAGGTTTGTAAACAGGGTGGTTCTCCAACAGGCAGCATCATCCTCCGCTCCGGGCACTTCTCCTGTCGTGGTTCTTACCGCCTGGACGGCCATCTGGGACATGGTGGACTTGATGAGGGGGACCACAACGTGCAATAAGTGACAAGAGCAAAATCACAATCCCCAATATCATCCCCACTTAAAGGAAACCCTTCCAATCCCCCAACCACAAAGTGAATGACAGTGTCCACTCCAAAGTTTCTCTTGAGGTTCCTTGGACAGTCCTTCAATCTCTTCAAGTGCATGGGTAATGGATCCATAGGGGGGCGATGTCATCTGGGATGTACATGCAACAAGCCGCTCCCAACATCTTATAGACTCCTCCCTTCTCAGCAAGGGTCATGTCCAAAGCCATGCAGATCTGGAAAGCATCTCGGATATAATTCACAAATCTCTGTTGATTACAATAAAAACGGTTAACCCAACCAACATCTTTGCTCATAGCTATCTGGGGAATAATGGGCTCTAGACCTGCCCATATCTGATTGTGGGCCTTGTAATCATCTGGAACCCCCCTTTGGTGCTTCCACTGTATCTGTATAAACGTTGTCATCTAGGTGCTAATCTCACAGACCTTCAGAATACTTTGGGATTCTCTACCTTTACTTTGTGTCTGATCAACTTTATTCTTGGGGATCACAAGGAAGGAATGCACAAGTTTTGTCACAGCAAAGTCACCTTTGCAGCCTCTAGGCTTGACCTGACTCTCCTATCCCCACAAATCCAGTACACATCATACACTTCTAATACAGGGCTACCTGTGTTGTCAATGTTAAAGAAGGTCATTGTCTTGTTACACCAACCGTAGGTAAAGTCTCCTACCCTTGGGGCATCCTGTCAGCCCTATAGATACAGTGATAGTCATGGTTTGGGTGTCCCTGAGCATACAGTCAGTCAGAAGAGACCAGCTAGCAAGAAGAATAAGTAAGTTTCCAATAGAAAGTGCTGGCTTCCCTCTAGCTTCACAGACATGGCATCGGTCAGCAGGACTTGGAAACGACTGTCGTAGCGAAGCTCCAGACTCTCTCTCTGGGGTGTCTCTTTACCACCACGTAGTCTCCAAGCTTCAGGTTATGCATCCTGAGGTCTCTGTCGTGATCTGAAAAAGGAATCAGAAACACTTTTCCAAGGCCTGGCTCAACTGTGTGGCATGTTCCACCTGGTTTTCCTGCCATTAAGCTATAGGGTCTGTGGAAAGTAGAGGCCTAGCCGGGTGCACAGCCAAAGAGTATCTCAAAGGGGGCAATCCCATCTTTCTGTTGAAAGTGGTCCTAACTGAATAGAGGGCAGCAGGAAGGCTGTTTCCCTGTTTCTTCCATGGCCTCCCAGATCTTTAACTTAAGAGTGCCTTTTAGTCTTTCAATCCCACCACTAGCTTGGGGATGGGTAAGGGCTGTGTAGGGCCTGTTCTACACCCAGGAAGGACAAGGTTTTAGATCTTTACCTGTCCAGTGGAGTGGGCTCTGCTACCAGACTTTATGATCTCTGGAAGTCCAAACCTGCAGAAAAAAATCTCTCACCAACTTCTTGGCTGCAGCTCTGGCAGTAGCCTTGGTCATGGGAAACGCTTCTTGCCACCCTGGAAAGAGATCAATTGCACACAAGCACGTATTCCTACGTATCACTTTTTGGTAGCTCGATAAAATCCATCTGCAGTCTCTGGAAGGGATACAGCGACTTGGGTGTCACCTTCTGTGGAGTCTTTACCACCTTACCCGGGTTGTGGCGGGCACAGACTATACAGGCTTTCACTAGTCTAGTGACACGGGTAGTAATGCCAGGGGCAAGCCACTGATGGTTTATGAGCGCTAGCATGGCCATTTTGGATATGTGTGTGTGTATGTCAGTGGGCAACTTGACTTACTGTCAGGTGCAGGGCTCCGGGCAGGCACACCCTCTCTCCCAGCATCCAGGTCCTATCGGCATCTGGGCTCCAGCTTTCCTCCACACTCCCCTCACTTCTGATGACTCTCGGGCCCCCAGGGATTGGAACACCTGTGGTTCAAACTATTTAGCTCAGAACTCACCACTGAGACTTGAGGACAGTCTCTGGGTTCCATCTGTGCAGCTTTCTTCGCCACCCTGTCAGCCACATACTTACCCTTGCCTTGTGGAGTTACCAAATTGTGTGTGCTTTTACTATCCCCACCTCTTGTGGAAGTAGGAGAGCATTCATGAGCTCTTTAATCAACGTGCCATGCTTAAACTATACCTTGAGTATAGATGTTTGCTCTTTTACCTTCTACCAGCTGTATCGCTTCCCTGAGTGCAGTCACTTCAACTCCTGTGAGGGAGTGGTTCTGCTTGTACTACCTCATGTGCGCCACTGACCACTGTATATCCAGTGTAGAACCGTCTGATCCTGAAGACCTGGAGCCATACTATGAGAAAAAGCTCAACATCTGGGGTTAAATACCCTTCTCCCCCCCCCCCCCCACTCTCTGAATCCTGGAAGACTTGGTGACAGAACAGCAGGATTCAGAGCTGTGCACCTTTTCAGTGTATCCTGGGGCATCGGGAGTGCACAGTGGAGTCTGAGCTGTGTGGCCTTTGCTCAGATGCTTTGGATGTACTTCGGAGAGGACACTGTGCAAGGTATGTGGGGTTTGGACTGTAACTGAGTGATCTAGGATCAACTCACTGGTCTTGCTGAGCAGATTGCTGGCTGCAGCTACTAACAGCTGAGGGGCTCCCCTCACGACTGAGTCTAACCGGGCCTAATAGTGGGCCACTTGGGAGGCCACCACGTTCCTGGACTGGACACCTGTGGCGTGGACTGGATTCTCAGTGCAAAATAAAATACATTTCTGGCTCAGTGGGGTGTGCCTAGGACCGGGGCAGACAGTATTTGCCAGCTTAAGGCTGTGGAATGCATCAATTGCCTCCTGACTAAGTGCAAATGGGGAAGAGGCAATGCAGTAATCAAGGGGCAGCATCAGGCTGGAGGCAGCAGACCTTATCTCAGGCCTGCAGGAGCTGGCCAGTCCTAGAAACATGTGAAGAGGCTTAGGGCCTTTGGACAGGGGCATATTCTGGACTGCCAGTTTTCTTTCCTCTGTCAGGTGTCTGCCTGTGGCTGAAAAGCAGTGGCCTAGGAAGACCACCTTCTCCTGGCAGTACTGGAGTTTGTCTCTGGAAATTTTGCAACCCTTCTGGAACAGAAAACACATAACGTCAATAAATGCATTCTGGCAAATCTGTGAAATGGAGGCACAGAAACAGTAGGTCATCTGCATCCTGTAAAATAACATCATCCAGAAAGGGGCTTATCTGCCAGTCTACTCCCTATAGGGCCGTAGAATATGGAGTACTGGCTGGGTGAGTTTTACCCCCCCTTGTGGGAATCTGCACCAGGTACACTGGATTACTGAACTGGTAAAGGCAAATAGTTAATATAGGGGCACAGAGAGGAAAACATTTTCCAAATCAATAAGAGTGAATCATATGTCACTCTCGGCGACTACTGCCAGTGTGGGACACTCATTTGCAGCTTGGAGGTCATAGACCATCCTACATGTATCCGGCTGTTCTTTCTGGGTCTTTTTCTTGACTGGGAAAGGGTTAAAATCATCATCGGGCTAGCAGGGGAGGAGTCAAACTTCAGTTCTTGTGTGTGCTGTGGTCCTCGTTAGTTACCACCCCCATGTCCCGCCCTGTTGGCGCTGTCTCCTTTTCCATCAGTAATGTCTCCCTGCAACGCCCACTTGGGTCGGTCGGTTGAAGCTTCCGTAAATGTTGTCAGTCTCACTTTGGCGTGGTCTGTGAAACTACCGACCCTGGTCTCTGTTCCCTCTGTTCGTCAATTTGTCAGAGTCTTATCAATCCCCCTGTCCGCAAGTCTGGCAGAGAAGTCTCTAGTCTGCTAACACCTTTGAGTAGACTACATTGTCAGGACATCTTCCATTTGTTCCTGTGGAACTCTTCCATTACTATTTGCGTCTCCGCTTTATCTCATCTAGACACACGGGACTCTCTTAACCATCTTTAGCTCAGTGTTCTGTGCTTTAAATATAATGTTCTGGCCAGACTCCAATGTCTCAAACAGAAGTCGGGTACACTTGTGTTGGTTTTTTTAGTCATAAAGGAATAAAAGTCAGTCATAGGCTCTGTAATACAGTTGGGAAGCTTGTTCTTGCTTAGTCTGTTCATGAGGTACACAGGGGGACATCACATCATACTGTATTCTTGTATCACAAGCAAATTCCTTCAAATCCTTTTTAGATTGTCAGAAAAGAACTCTGGACGCAGCCGTTGCACCCTCCCACCTTCTGTAAGCAATTAGAAGGTCACGGTCTCTCTCGTAGATAAGACGGACACAAAATTCCAATCCAAACCATGCAGAAGCCGTTACCAAAGACATTGCAACATTTTTTTATAGTAATTTTTCTGCAATTGTCAGGATCAAATAAGTTTTAACTAGACCATACCCAAACAAACAACGTCCCACACTCCAAGATCCTTAGCAAAAGTCTGAAATCTAGATGAAATATCACCTTAAGTTGGCATTTATTTCAGACATCTGCCAAGATGCCTCAAGGGTGCTCAGTTGCTGTCCTAAACCCGACTTTATTGCTGCCAACAGAGTAGAGTCATAGGCAATTAACTTTCTGGGACTTGAAGGGAGTATAAGTGTTCTAAGATTGCGGCCGCTGAAGGATGATGTTAACTTCTTCTTTCTTTGCCACATTATAGTGAGCAAACTGTTATATATGGACATTTAAAGCAAAGTACATAATATCACACTAGGACAGTGATGGCGAACCTTTTAGAGACTGAGTGCCCAAACTACAACCAAAAGCCACTTATTTACCCTAATGTGCCATTTTAAGCAGTTCTTCCATTTATTTAATAGTATAGGCCACCTGAGGCCACCAATACAGTTGAAAGAAGGAGGGCAAATTCAGATTGTCATTGTAGCTTCTCTCCAGGGTTTCTCTGTACAGGAAGAATGGTGGGTCCAGTAGGATGACCTCCAAAGATAATGCACTTCTTTTAACACCTTCTCACTTTTCAAGCAGTTCCAAACAGTCAAAGATGTGTTGCTGTAAAATAGTGCTGAGCACAGCATCTCATAAGTTGCCAACTACTGCAGGAAGATTGAATGGATTTGGTCCTGTTTGGTGCACTCTGTCCTAGGCTGATGGCCTGAGTGCCCACAGAAAGGGCTCCGAGTGCCACCTCTGGCACCAGTGCCATAGGTTCGCCATCACTGCACTAGGAGATGACCTTACCCCAATCCATCCAGCCAGTGAAACAGAAGTGACATTTAAGGCAGACAAAAAAAAATAGACTTACCCCGAGCGCTCATGGTCTGTTTGGTTCCCATATGATCAACATTGCCACAGTAGAGGAATATATCACTAACAGCATGATCCCCCATTGTCTTTACTGGGACGTTTACAACTTGTAAAAATGAGGAGCATTTCTAAATTACTTTATCCAATTCAAACACTGCCTCTCTTGCTTAACCCCCTACCGACATTTGACGTAATAGTACTGCATCCCGGGAGGTGCGTTCCCGAAATTTGCAGTACTATTACGTCAAACGTCTGGCGCCAGCTCCTCAACGGAGCCGTCGCCAGAAGCTGCGGGTGTCGGCTGTATATTATAGCCGACACCCGCCTCTAACACCCGCGATTGGGGGGGTCCACTGCTCCGATCGCAGCCCCGGGATTGCGCGATCTGCTTCTGGGAGCCGGCTCCCTGCATTCTGAGCATTACACAGTGTAATACATCTGTATTAAACTGTGTAAGGTGAAGAAGAGCTTGAACAAGCGATCAGTGGATCGCTTGTTCAAGCTAACCTGTAAAAGTAAATAAAAACAGTTAAAAACATTGAATAAAAACATTTTTTAATAAAAAGAAAATTAATTAAACAAAATTTAAAAAAACATTATTGGGCCTGCTCGGTGAACGCCATAAAAACAATACACGAAAAACTCGCCAAAAATGTACATCGTTAAGAAAATCTCTGCACAAAAATGTTCTAAAAAGTGATCAAAAAAAGTTATTTGCGCCAAAATGGTACCACTTGAAAGGGGAACTCAACAAGTAAAAAATATGCCCTAAACTAGCTCTGTAAACCAAAAAATATTAAAGTTACGTCTCCGAAAAGATGGCGATGCAAAAATAAATGAGATTTCCCCTATATTAGTTTTTTTCCAGTAAAATTGTAAAAATAAACAAACTATATAAATGAGGTATCACCGTAATCGTAGTGATCTGTAGAATAAAGATAATATAGTATTTGTAGTGTACAGTATACGGCCCCCAAAAAATACAAAAAGAAAGGAAACCAAAATTGACAATTCTCTTTTCACCCATACACTCAAGAGTTAATAAAATCTCATCAATAAGCTAATGCCCACTAAAATGAAGTATTTGTAAAGTGCATCTCATGTCGCAAAAAAATAAGCCCTTATATGTCCAATTTGCCAAAAAAATAAAGATTGTATAGCCAATAAAAAGTGACAATGCATAATCTGCTCGGAATGGCGCAGCTTCCCTTCGATGACCTGGCGTGTCCCCATACAGCAGGTTACCACCACATATGGGGTATTGTTATACGCAGGAGGGATTGGGTATCAAATTTTGTGGAGCGTTTTAGTATTTTATCCACTGAGAATTTGTGCATTTTTTTTGAAAAACACATTAATTTAGCCAAAAAAATGCACTTTCAAAATTGCATCTTATTTTGTTTTAACCCCTGTAAAACAATTAAAAGGTTAACAAACTTCATAAAATTTGTTTTATGTACGTTGAGGGTAGTAGTTTCTATAATGGGGTAATTTATGGGGTTTTACTTTTATTTAGGCCTCTCAAAGTGACTTGAAACCTGAGCAGTTCCCTCAATAGCAGGATTTAGCATTTTTAGGCAAATGTGAAAAATCGCACCTAACGTTCAAAGACCCATAACATCCTACAAAAATAAGAGTATGCATAAAAAAACCATGTCCACATAAAGTAGACATTCGGTGAATGTTAGTTTTTAAGTTTTTATGATATGACTATGTGTCGAAAAAATATCTGATTTTCTCATAAATAAATTTTTCAACTAACATGAAGTACAAAGTGTCACGAGAACATTTTAAAATCACTTGTATATGTTAAAGCGTTTCAAAGTTATAACCATTTGTAGTGACACAAGGCAGATTTGAAAAAATTGGCCGTGTCAGGAAGGTGAAAAGTGGCTTCGGCGTTAAGGGGTTAAACACAGGGAAGTGGAGTTGCTGAACAGAGCCATTTCACATTTCATTTGGAGGGGCAGAAGGCCAAGCATAGTCTTTCTGAAATGAATGATGGCCGGGGATAGGGGGGTTTGAACCTGTTGGACATTCAATGCTATTATCTGACCTGCCTTTTTAGGGATGTTGCAGAGTGGTTGAAAGGGACCAGTGAGAATCCGGATCTAAGACTTGAGACCGCTTTCTGTAGGCCATGGGACTCAAGCACATTGCTGTATGTACCGTTACTGCACTTAATCTGCACTTCTATCACCTTCAGGAATACTATTGTGGCCTGGAAGGCAGTCCTCAAAGGATACTGTTTGTTATGGAGGTTTTGAAAAACCTCCCACTCTGGAATCACCCAGTGTAGACTGTTTGTGGAATGGAGGGAAAAGGCATTTTGAGAGTACATGACCTACTTCATCACCAGGAGCATAAATTAATGACTAGGAAAAAAGTGATACTCAAGTATGCCCTGCTCAAACACTTCTTTATGAATAGTTTGCAGAATGTCGCAGCGGAGACAGGACTAAATAAGTTTGATGGCTTGCTGACTGTTCCCCTTCGTAAAGGGTCTATATCGACTCTCTACAGATGGATTAAGAACATCTTTGGCAGACATACCCTGGCCTTCTCCGGTTGGTCACGCCAGCTGGTGGATGCTTATTGGCAAAAACTGTTACAAAACAGTTCGGAAAATGCCCATATTTCGGCTATGCTAAAACATAACTTTTATTTGTTGTATTATAAGATAAAAGACATATCAAAGGTAAGATTAAAAATACAGATGATGTTGAGTGTGATACAATGTAGTCAGTATCAAGAACCATAATCCATAAGTCCAGTGTTAACCCTACAAAATGTGATATTTAATTTTCATATCACTATTTCTAGAGTGGTAGGTCACAAATATAAAGCTACTCTAAGATGACAGTAGTAATAGTATCGAGTGAGTATAGTAGCATCAGATGTGTGCTACAGTCATGTATCTGCTTAGCCTGGCCTTTATGGCAAAATAGAGTATCGTTTCACATCTAGTCACAACACAAATATTTTTCTTTGTCTGTGTCAACAATTATTAACACTCATTAGGCTCACACCTGACAGTGGTGTGCATGCTGTCTGTGCCTCTAGCAGTGGCTTTTTGAGTGATAGCTGGTGAATGCTGACATAGGAGACAAGAGTGGCACTATGTGGCAGTTATAAACATATGTGTAGAGACGCTCAAAACCGTATAATGGACAGAATTAACTTGCTGCCATTGCATAACCAGATCGTATCACTTCATGCCCTATGTGTTGACTTCAGCAACTGACTTGCTTCACGGGCTATGGGAATGCCCACAATCTAAGAAGTACTGGGAGGAAATCAGAGGGTCAGGGAAGAGTGGTACGATTGCTACCTGTTTCACACTTAGAGAGAAAGGGAGGAGGAGTCTACATACTGGAGCCTCCAAAACTGTTACATGCCCTATGTTTGGTAGCTAAGTGGTGTCTCCTGAGACACTGGCTGGAACCCTGCATACCGACACTGCACACAGTCTTGACACCTATGGAAAAGCTGTTCTAATTGGAAAGGCAGCATTGTGGCTCAGTGGTTAGTCAATTCTCATCCAAGTCAACTTCTGCAAAGATTTTGTATGATCTCTCCATGTTTGCGTGCGTTTTCCGCGCACATTTTAAAAACATACTGGAGGGTTGATTAGATAGTGAGCCCCATAAGACATGGACCGATTTGGCAAGCACTGTGTAGCGCTGCAGAATATGTTGGCGCTATATAAATAAAGGAATTATTAATAATTCTTGAATGGAATGGAAATGCTTTTTTGTATGCCACTTCACCAGTAATCAGAGAGTAGGCTTGATACAGCCATGGTATTTGCTGGAACAATTGAAGGGTATCCTATTGGGATGGGGAGTGAGATAGAGAGACAAAGGGAAGGGGTCGGCCTTGTTCTGCTTTAATTTAAAGTGATGAAAGGAGGAAGAAAATCGTGCTTTAGTCCTTCAGTTAAAGGTCTAGTGACGTAGATGCATCCTGGACAATTGTAGTATGTAATACATTCCTGATGTGGACCTTTTCTTAGGAACACTAATTGTTATCCAGCTTCATGATTATACACACTTAGACAATCTCTATGTAAGTGTATTGTTTGTAATTGGCTTGTGAGCCAAATATGTTGTATAGTATGTGTTAATGAAGAAAATTTAATAAAACATGTTAAAGAAAACATGGTAGGGATTTCTGGGTACTCAAATTTACCCCCATAGAACAAATTCCAAAGAATAATAGAAACAGGGTAAAGACACTGTACGGCAGAGAATCGTATTGGATTTTTAAACTTAACACCTGACATCCAAACCTAACCTATATCCTAACCCACAATAAGTTTATACCCACAATGAACGTTAAATAGTGTACCTTTGTTAGTATCAATATAAAAATCCTTCGCCCCTCCCCCCTTCCAAAAAAAAATTTGTAAAAAGAGATAAGTAGGAAAGTAGATAAGTCTAGAGGCTTACCCTATCCATTTTATCAGTTGGGAGGTGGGGGATGGGGTTGCAAGTTTATATAGAGATTAAAAATATCAAGTCGGGATAATCCTCCCTATAGAATATAAATTTGTATTTCACATATCAAATGCTTTTTATTTAATTGGTTTTATATACAAAATTTTATATAATTATATAATTTATATAATATACCCGTATTTTCTGGACTATAAGACGCACTTTTTTTCCCCAGAATGGAGGAAAAAAAAACAGTGGTGCATCTCAGAGTCCGGATGTAGCGGACTGCAGGAGGGAATGGAGGGAACCTGGCTTTGCTCTGCAGCTAATGCTGCAGTAAGCGCAGCCCTTCACAGAAGAGCAGCGGTTCTCTGTGAGTGCGGCTGCACTCTTTCCTCCTCTCTCCTCTGCTGCTGCGCTCTTCTCCTCCTCTCTCTCCACGTGTGCTGCGCCCTGCTGCTGCTTTGCCACAAAGCTCATTTATATCGGTGCCCTGAGGACGGCAGCCCGCCCACTGCGCTCTGCCAGCTCTGCCGTCCTCAGGGCACCGATATAAATGAGCTTTGTGGCAGAGCAGCAGCAGGAGCGCAGCAGCAGTGGAGAGAGAGGGGGAGGAGAAAGGCACTAACTCTGGCCCATCCCCGCTCGGCTTGTAAGTAAGCGGGAGGCTCAGAGTGAAGACAGAAGATGAAGGCTGCTGGCAGTGTGTGAGAAGAGGAGCCTGTACAGCGCTGCGGTGTCTGACCTGTAACTTCTCTCCCACAGGATCAGATAAGTGATAAGTGCTCCCTTCCACCAGGTCTCTGCTCTCACACTCTTAAACACTTGTTGCCTGGTATGTAGTGGCTGCTGTCTTGTAAAGGTACCTTATCCCACAGACCAAGCTCTTGTGGCCATTGTACAAGGACTGTCACATCCTGTGTCCTCCCCCTCATAGATTGTAAGCTCTTGTGACCATTGTACAAGCACTGTCACCTCCTGTGCCCTCCTCCTCATAGATTGTAAGCTCTTGTGAGCATTTGTCACATATACTCATACCTATACAGCCCTGGTAACTCTTGAGACCCTCTGACTACATGCCAGCATAATTCTATCTAAAGATAGACGGCGGTGTACGGGAGAGGAGGAGGGGGTGAGTGCTGCTCGTCCCTGCCCCTCTTCAAAGAGAAACTAGGCTGCACTGCACCGCCCAGTTACTTTACTGTTACTTTATTAAATATTTTAGCATACTATTTGGGGAAAAAAACATTTTTACTTTTTTGACTCCTCTCAGCTGCTAGCAAATTATGCTAGTGCCGTTTTCTCTTAAAAGCTTAAGAGATGGGGGGGCGTGACCGGATGCTGACGGGAACAGACGTGTCCCACTGAGCGCTCCGCTAACCGGGGCAAATCTGCTTTAAATTAGCGGGCCAAACTTCGCCCACACATGGGAGGACGACGGGGGCAGGCGATGCGCCTCTCTAGGAGCCAAGAGAGGCCGGTGGCGCCGCATTCTGCGGCGGATTTCTTTAAAAAAAGAGCGGTGGAAGTCCCGGCACCGCGATCCAAGATGGCGCCCGCAACTCAGAGCGGTGAGCAGGCACCCTCCCCCTCTCCCCTCCAGCAGCGCTTGCCATGCGCTTCTTACAGCGAAGCCCTGCTGAGCCCACAGGCGGCGGGGAAGGAACCACCATGTCCTTCCACAGCTCCCCAGCTAAAAGAGGTACAAGGCACATCTGCTGGGTGCCCCGACACTGCAGAAGGGGGTGCTTCTAAAAGGCGCCCAGGAAATAAACAAGGCTCCCAGCTTCTATACTGCAGGAGGGTGACCCCGGCTTACCGGAGGTCTCCAGCCCCCTCCCTTACACCCCCTACGCCAGGTCCAGCTCTCACAGTGAGGGTATAGATATGATTGCCCCAGCCATAGAATGGACCCTCGCCAGCACACCAACCTTCTATGCCGTCCTCACCCTCTCTATCTCAAGAGGAGGATGAGAGCAACTCTCCAGGAGTTGCGGCTGTTGGGGAAATGCTCAATGATGTGCTGCTGACATGCTCACCACAGCTGCCTCCTGATTTACACAAGAGCTGTAGTCCACCATTACGCCTCAAGTATTATCGCCTATGCCTCCATCCTTATCTCAGCTGTCTCCACCTCTCCGAGACCCACTTTGGCTCTATATCCAACAAATGCCCACTAAAAAGGACTTTAGAGAGCTGATTGATGAAGTCAAGGAAACCTGCAGGCAAGAAGAGATTGCGCAGTTCACAAAGATGTGCAGCAGGTGGCGCACAGAGTGGATACTCTGGAAGATGATCATAATGCTGCCCGGACGGTAATCTCGACATTACAACATCAAATGAATGAGCAAGCTTCAACTATCAGAGATCTGAAACGCCATGTAGAGGACCTTGATAACAGGGACGTCGGCACAAACATTAGAGTGCGGGGCATTCCAGAACAGCAAGGTGAAGAGAACATACAGGTTACCTACAACGGCTGTTTAATATGATCGGATAGACCACCGGAGACTCCATTGAAAATGGACAGAGCTCATAGGGCACTTCGTCCGAAAACAGGCGGTCCCCCTAGGGATGTATTTGTCATATTACTGACTTTGAGACTAAGAGGAAATTATGAAACATTCTCGACAACTGAAATCAGTATCCTTCCTTGGCTCTCGGCTCCAACTCTTTCAGACCTCTCTTGGATTAGCTCCAACAACGCAGAGCTATCAAACCTCTTCTGGATTGTTACGAGATAAAGGGATACCATACCGCTGGGGGTTCCCTTTCAGCTTGACGGCTAGAAAAGATGGATTCTCCGCCACCCTTCGCTTCCCAGAGGACGTTCAGGCCTTCTGTGAGGTCTTCCAGCTTGATCCACCTGACCTCCCTGATTGGCCGCAGCAACCAACGACACCAATGTTGTCTCCAACTTGGCAGCCAGCCCATCCGCCTAAGAAGAAGCAGAAAGCCCCAGACCGAAGGCCTCCAACGGGGCGATAAGTATATATGTTAATGCCTCTCTTTGATCTACTCGCTATGCCTTAATTTGTTAGTAAGGGTATATTTTAAATGTATGATGGGTTAAATACATTGTGTATTAAGATCTTTTGTATACATTTCCTAACTAACATATACCTTCTTACTCTCTTTGGCCTCCCCACTGATCAAAGGGTCCCCCGATAGGCCCTGATCATAAGGCCCAGGTGCAACTCAGTGGTTAGAGATAGATTATTCTGTAATATGTTGACAATCGGTTGTGATTCTCCCCCCGAAGTGAATCCTCCGGATAGTCTTCGCTCCTTCGTTGAGGAGCTGACATTCCTCGTATGCTTTGTTACTGTTTTAAGGAGGATTTGCAGCGAGAATGGCAGTAGGCCTCCCTCGCTATACACACTTCTTGTTTTTATGTTGTTCTTATTTGAAAGTTGTAATTTGATTTTAAGGTATATCCATGGATCACTTTATAGGTTGTTCTCCAGCGCCAATAGGCGTAGAGTGGAAACAGTATTCAGCTGGGTTCCCCCGGGAGACCTCACAGCTGAGTTTCCATCTGCTCTACTTTTCATTTACAAAGCTCACAGGCCTCATTACTTTGAAAATGGTTAAAGTCTTCTCCTTAAACGTGAAAGGCCTTAATTCAGATGCCAAGAGGCGATTAGCACTTAAAGAAATAAGACATACTAAAGCTGATATAGTCTTTCTCCAAGAGACACATTTTACAGCATCGGGATCCTTCCATTTTGCTAAGCACTGGTTCCCAACAGCCTATATGGCGCATGCACCCACGAAAAAGAAAGCGGGAGTAGCCATACTAATATCCAGCCATTGTCCCATCCAAATAATAGATAGTGAGGTTGACCCCCAAGGTCGCTTCATTATTCTTAGGGGTACTATCTGAGTTTCCATCTGCTCTACTTTTCATTTACAAAGCTCACAGGCCTCATTACTTTGAAAATGGTTAAAGTCTTCTCCTTAAACGTGAAAGGCCTTAATTCAGATGCCAAGAGGCGATTAGCACTTAAAGAAATAAGACATGCTAAAGCTGATATAGTCTTTCTCCAAGAGACACATTTTACAGCATCGGGATCCTTCCATTTTGCTAAGCATTGGTTCCCAACAGCCTATATGGCGCATGCACCCACGAAAAAGAAAGCGGGAGTAGCCATACTAATATCCAGCCACTGTCCCATCCAAATAATAGATAGTGAGGTTGACCCCCAGGGTCGCTTCATTATTCTTAGGGGTACTATATATGATGTCAATGTAACCTTATGCAATGTTTATGCCCCCAATAATCGCCAGATGCCTTTCCTCACTAAGGTTCTCTCCAAATTATACTCGACCCAGAATGAAGTACTTTTGCTAGGGGGTGATTTCAATGCTATTTTTTCAGACACTGCGGATCGCCTGACCCTTCCTGCACGTCCAACGCCGCAGAGTGTGAAATCACTCGCAATACGCTTCCGTCAATTAATTCGTAAGCATTCCCTGTACGACCTATGGCGGGTAAATAACCCTACTGCCAAAGAATACACCTTCTATTCCCAGCCCCATAGAACTCATTCTAGGATTGATTATTTTTTTGGTAATTACCCTGCCCTAAAAGCCATGCATTTGGCAACCATAGGCCACATTACATGGTCTGATCACGCCCCGGTTGTCATAGATATGCAGTTAGAGGATGCCCTCTCTAAAACAACGCATTGGCGGCTAAATGATACACTTTTAACATCAGTGCCTTCTAGGGAAACTTTGCGGACAGTCTTGGTTAATTATTTCAAAGAGAATACCCCAACAGCACCTTCGGTCCCGATTCTATGGGAAGCACATAAGACGGTCTTTAGAGGAGAGGCAATATCATTAGCTTCCAAATTAAAGAGAGACAGACTTTTGAATTATTCTAAGTTCAAACAGCAATTAGGCCAAGCGGAGCGGGAGTACACATCTCACCCCACACATTCTCTACTTAGGAAAATCTTAGTGCTCCGATCGAGAATACGAGAGCTAGACTTGTTAGATGTCGAGCGTATGCTCAAATTCTCCAAACGTAGGTTCTACGAATTTGGGAATAAAGCACACACGATGCTGGCTCGCCAGTTGCGAAATAAGATGGTTAACCAGACACCCTATCATATTAAAGATAGGGACGGCACCCTACACTATCATCCCGCTAAGATTGCTGAGCTTTTTCATTCTTATTACTCTAACCTCTATTTATTGCCATCTACTCTCCCCTCTGCATCCCCTGAGCGGCGAATAAAACTAGATCAATATCTCTCTCAGTGTTCTCTACCCCGTCTAACTACAGAGGCCCTGACCCAACTAAACGGAGTGGTGACGCCGGAGGAGATAGAGGAAGTGGTAGGAGAATTGCCGGGAAATAAGGCCCCAGGAGCGGACGGATTTACGTACCTCTATTACAAAACTTTTCTGCCACTTCTTCTGCCTCACATGGTGGAACTATTCAACATATTTCTTAAAGGCGAGGCGATCCCCCAAACAATGTTGACGTCGCATATTACAGTTATCCCTAAGCAGGGAAAAGACCCCTCAGAATGCTCTAGCTACAGGCCCATTAGTTTGTTAAATACAGATCTTAAGATCTTTACTAAGCTTTTGGCTAACAGATTAAGTGAATGGCTCCCGCACCTGATACATAAGGACCAAGTGGGGTTTGTCCGGTATAGACAGGCAGGCGATAACACTCGCCGTACCATTGATCTGATAGATCTGGTGCAGAAAACCAAGTCAGAAGCCTTAGTGTTGAGTCTAGATGCTGAAAAAGCATTTGACCGATTAAATTGGCATTATATGTTCTGAACGCCTTGTCCAATCTCTATTCTTCCCCTACAGCGCAAATTAGACTACCACATGCCCACTCAAAATCTTTGACAATTAATAATGGTACCCGTCAAGGCTGCCCTCTATCCCCTTTATTATATGTTTTAAGCGTTGAGCCCTTGGCAGCACGCATCAGAAACAACCCAGACATTAAGTCATTAATGGCACATTCTCAGATTGGGTTGACGTTACCAGTGGAGTGCCACAGGGGTCAGTATTGGGGCCACTTCTTTTTAATATTTTTATTAATGACATTGTAGTGGGTTTACACAGTCAAGTTTCTATATTTGCAGATGACACTAAGCTGTGTAAAGTAATAAATACTGAGGTCGATAGTTTAGCATTACAGAGGGATTTGTGGAAGCTTGAGGAGTGGGCAGAAAAATGGTTGATGAGGTTTAATGTAGATAAATGTAAAGTTATGCTCTTGGGCCATGGAAACAAAAAGTATAATTATGTTCTTAACAGTGAATTACTTGGTAAAACTGGAGCTGGAAAGGACTTGGGGGTATTGGTGGATGGTAAACTTAATTTTAGTGACTAGAGCCAGACGGCTGCTGCTAAAGCAAATAAAATTATGGGATGTATCAAGAGAGGAATAGATTCTCATGATAAAGACATAGTTTTGCCCTTATACAAATCCCTGGTCAGACCACACATGGAATGTTGTGTACAGTTTTGGGCACCAGTGTATAAAAAGGACAAAGTAGAGCTGGAACAGGTGCAGAGGAGAGCAACCAGGATTATTAGGGGAATGGGGGGATTAGAATACACTGACAAATTACGAAATTTGGGATTATTCAGTTTAGAAAAAAGACGACTTAACTACCCTGCCCTAAAAGCCACGCATTTGGCGACCATAGGCCACATTACATGGTCTGATCACGCCCCGGTTATCATAGATATGCAATTAGAAGATGCCCTCTCTAAAACAACGCATTGGCGGCTAAATGATACACTTTTAACATCAGTGCCTTCTAGGGAAACTTTGCGGACAGTCTTGGTTAATTATTTTAAAGAGAACACCCCAACAGCACCTTCGGTCCCGATTCTATGGGAAGCACATAAGACGGTCTTTAGAGGAGAGGCAATATCATTAGCTTCCAAATTAAAGAGAGACAGGCTTTTGAATTATTCTAAGTTCAAACAGCAATTAGGCCAAGCGGAGCGGGAGTACACATCTCACCCCACACATTCTCTACTTAGGAAAATCTTAGTGCTCCGATCGAGAATAAGAGAGCTAGACTTGTTAGATGTCGAGCGTATGCTCAAATTCTCCAAACGTAGGTTCTACGAATTTGGGAATAAAGCACACACTATGCTGGCTCGCCAGTTGCGAAATAAGATGGTTAACCAGACACCCTATCATATTAAGGATAGGGACGGCACCCTACACTATCATCCCGCTAAGATTGCTGAGCTTTTTCATTCTTATTACTCTAACCTCTATTCATTGCCATCTACTCTCCCCTCTGCATCCCCTGAACGGCGAATAAAACTAGACCAATATCTCTCTCAGTGTTCTCTACCCCGTCTAACTACAGAGGCCCTGACCCAACTAAACGGAGTGGTGACGCCGGAGGAGATAGAGGAAGTGGTAGGAGAATTGCCGGGAAATAAGGCCCCAGGCGCGGACGGATTTACGTACCTCTATTACAAAACTTTTCTGCCACTTCTTCTGCCTCACATGGTGGAACTATTCAACAAATTTCTTAAAGGCGAGGCGATCCCCCAAACAATGTTGACATCGCATATTACAGTTATCCCTAAGCAGGGAAAAGACCCCTCAGAATGCTCTAGCTACAGGCCCATTAGTTTGTTAAATACAGATCTTAAGATCTTTACTAAGCTTTTGGCTAACAGATTAAGTGAATGGCTCCCGCACCTGATACATAAGGACCAAGTGGGGTTTGTCCGGTATAGACAGGCAGGCGATAACACTCGACGTACCATTGATCTGATAGATCTGGTGCAGAAAACCAAGTCAGAAGCCTTAGTGTTGAGTCTAGATGCTGAAAAAGCATTTGACCGATTAAATTGGCATTATATGTTCCGGACATTAACACACTTTGGTTTCCGCGGACCATTTCTGAACGCCTTGTCCAATCTCTATTCTTCCCCTACAGCGCAAATTAGACTACCACATGCCCACTCAAAATCTTTGACAATTAATAATGGTACCCGTCAAGGCTGCCCTCTATCCCCTTTATTATATGTTTTAAGCGTTGAGCCCTTGGCAGCACGCATCAGAAACAACCCAGACATTAAGGGTATCGAGGTGCGGGACAAACAGTTCAAAATAGCTCTGTTTGCGGATGATGTGCTTCTCACTATCACTGACCCCCTCATATCACTCCCGAACCTGAACACTGAACTTGAGGAATATAGTAACATCTCTGGATACAAAATTAACCAGACTAAGTCGGAAGCATTGCCAGTACATTTATCTCCCACACTGTTAAGCTCTTTGGAGGACAACTTTCACTATACTTGGAACTTGACCTCCATAAAATACCTGGGGATAAAACTTACCGCATCATATAACTCGCTATACAAAGAAAACTTCCCCTCCTTAATTCAGGATGTGAGGAGGCAGTTACAAAGCTGGCGTACTCTAAACCTCTCTATGCTAGGTAAAATAGCGGCTATAAAAATGTCAATACTCCCCAGATTTTTATATCTTTTTGAAACGCTTCCAGTGAGGGTCCCAGTTAGCACTCTGAGGCAAATTCAATCACTGTTCTTGGATTTTATATGGAACTCCAAGAGACATAGGATTTCAAAAACAGTCTTAACAGCACCTAAGTCACGAGGGGGTCTGGGACTACCCGATATAGCGGTGTATTACTATGCTACTCATCTAAGACACATAGTATCCTGGACTTCATTGGAGGCCTTCAACAAGTGGCCAGAAATTGAGAAGCTGTGCTTAGCTCCCGCTCATCCTGCAGCATTGATATGGGGGCCACCATTGGAAATTCCTACACACTCCCTATTAGGTCCCATAGCGTTTACTAGAGAGGTCTGGAGAAGATGTCGCATGCGATATTCTCTCGCTACTTTGAAGTCACCCCTCACCCCGTTTCTATATACACCAGGATTACCCCAAAGTCTCAAACCTGACTTTGTGAGTTTTTGGAGGCCGATGAAAATTTTTCAGATTAAGGACCTGACACATCCAACTACCAAGATCCTCCTTAAACTATCAGATCTCAGTAGTGCATCTGATCAGTTCGCCCTTACTATGCTACTCATCTAAGACACATAGTATCCTGGACTTCATTGGAGGCCTTCAACAAGTGGACAGAAATTGAGAAGCTCTGGTTAGCTCCCGCTCATCCCGCAGCATTGATATGGGGGCCACCATTGGAAATTCCTACACACTCCCTATTAGGTCCCATAGCGTTTACTAGAGAGGTCTGGAGAAGATGTCGCATGCGATATTCTCTCGCTACTTTGAAGTCACCTCTCACCCCGTTTCTATATACACCAGGATTACCCCAAAGTCTCAAACCTGACTTTGTGAGTTTTTGGAGGCCGATGAAAATTTTTCAGATTAAGGACCTGACACATCCAACTACCAAGAACCTCCTTAAACTATCAGATCTCAGTAGTGCATCTGATCAGTTCGCCCCCGCCGCAAGTACGTACCCACAGATCTACCAATACTGTATGTCTATACTACAATCTCCCATGATACCGGATCTTACGGAATTTGAGCGGATCTGTCTCAGGGGTTCGGCGTCTAGAGGACTTATTTCAGATTTATATGTCTTGCTCATGGCCCAGACCTATCCAGATTCTGATAAACATGGGTACATGACTAAATGGGAAGACTGGCTGGGTAGGACACTTTCGATATTGGATTGGAAAAAGATATGGGATAGGGCCCCGAAAGGTTCTTTATCCACTATATACAAAGAAAACCAATATAAAATTGTGATGCATTGGTACCATACCCCGGCGCTTCTACACAAAATGGATCCAAACATCCCGGATATCTGTTGGAGGTGTAAAGCTCCAGAGGCCACCCTATATCACATCTTTTGGGAATGTGGGGCTATCCAACCTTTTTGGGAGAAGGTGCGATTAGTAATAGAAAGGGTGCTAGAGATAAGTTTGGGCAGAGATCCAATCGTGTTTTTGTTAGGGCTTCCTCCCCCGGAGGTGGGTAAATTGCAGTCAAAACTGCTCCTCCATATTTTGTGTGCTGCAAAGACCCTGATCTCGTTGCACTGGAGACGTTCTGCACCACCTTCAATGTTGGATCTCTATTCCCGCATTAGGCATATACGAACACTAGAACATATGACAAGGTGCGATTAGTAATAGAAAGGGTGCTAGAGATAAGTTTGGGCAGAGATCCAATCGTGTTTTTGTTAGGGCTTCCTCCCCCGGAGGTGGGTAAATTGCAGTCAAAACTGCTCCTCCATATTTTGTGTGCTGCAAAGACCCTGATCTCGTTGCACTGGAGACGTTCTGCACCACCTTCAATGTTAGATCTCTATTCCCGCATTAGGCATATACGAACACTAGAACATATGACTGCCTCGCTGCATGAAAATTCAGACAAGTTTCTCAAAATCTGGTCCCCTTGGGATACTGTCGGAGACAACCTACCTATGTTTTAACTATTAGATTCCCCATTTAGGAATGTGATCCATGGATATGATATGTTCTGTTTTGTGTTGACATTTAATATGTTTATAGGTTGGACCTTTGGTCCCTTTTTATTTCTTTTTTTTTTATCCAGTGCCCTTCCTCATCGACTGAAAGCTCTTGTGTCATTGTACAAGCATGGTCACCACCGTGCCCTTTTCCTCATCGATCTGTAAGATTCTTGTGGGACAGTTGTACACGCAATGTACCACCAGTGCCCCTTTCCTCATGATGTAGTCTGTGGCCATGTGCAAGCATGTCCACCTGTGTCCTCTCCTCATAGATCGAGCTTGTGACCATTGTAAAGCACTGTACTCCTGTTTCCCCTCTCCTCATAGATTGTAAGCTCGTTGGACTTGTATGTACAAGCATTGCACCATGTTGTCCTCCTCCTCATAGATGTAAGCTCTTGCGGCCATGTACAAGCATTGTCCACTGCCAGTGCCCATCCCCCTTGTAGAGGAAGCTCTTGTGACAACGTGTAAAAGCACGTTTCACAACTTACGGTTTCTCCTCCTCATAAGTGTAAGCTCTTGTGTGGGATTGTCACATTACTCATACCTATACAGCCCTGGTACTCTGAGACCCACTGATATGTGTCAACATTAATTCGATTTCCCATCACTAAGTCTGCCTCCAACACTGGTTGGCTGACTTGCCCTACTAGCCAAGCCCTAGCCAATCGTGTGGGGCAAAAGTAGTAACAACACATTCCACCCGACACTAAGTGTCTGTACAGGGCTAAATCTAACACACGTGTACTTTTGGCACGGGGAGTCATCACCTTCAGCATCAGGTAACATAAAATGTCCCTAATAAAGGTCTCGACCAATTCATTCTCTCCGAACACAGGTACGACGATTAAAAATTCACCAAGATGTCACACAATGACTCTAACAAAGATCCACCTACACAGTCCCTAGGCTTACAACTCGACAGGAACGGTCCTGTGGGCCCGCCGTAATGTAGCACGGCTGGCAGGAGCACACGTCGCGGCCCGGGAGAGAAGGAGGGGGGAGGGACTGCTCGGCATCGCCTACCCATGACAAAGAGAAACATGGCATGCCCGCCCCGGACTGGAACCGGTACTTTACGTTACTTTATAAATATTTAGCACATAGTGAGGAAAAAAACATAGTTTCTTATTTTCCACTCTAGAAAACCTAGTGGTCATGTCGTGCGTTCGTATAGTCTGAAAAATACGGTATTCAGGTTAGAAAAAGAGGTGAGGCAAAATCTCATTACAATGGAACAAATACATCAATGGGCAGTACAAAGATCTATCAAAGATATTTTATACCAGACCTGTGACATTGAAAAGGGGGGGGCATTCTCATGCAAGAGGAGAGGCGGTTTACCATCGCTGTAGACATAGGTTCTTACCAGAGAGCAGTGAGACGGAACTCTCTGCCGCAGGAGGTCCCCCACCCCCCGGTAGGAGGGTTTAAAGGCGGAACTAGGTAAGTTCAAGAGGGGCTGGAGCCTTTCTGGGGAGCAAAAATCTATGGCTGTCATGGGGAAAAAAAACATTTTGTTAATACGGTTAGGCCTGATGGACTTGCATCTTTTTTTTTTTCCAGCCTAATTACAGTCATGGCAATTTGGAATGACTCAAATATTATATTTCACATGATCTTGCTCTCTGGGATGTGTGTTTGTCAGAGTTTTTATCACATACAGAAAAACAAGTGCTACAGCTTTTATGACGTTAAAATGAGTTAATGCATCAAGTCAATATTTGCAGTGTTGACCTCTTCTGCAGCCCCTGCAATTCTCCTGGCAACTTTAACGGCAGCTGTGACGGAGAGCGGATTTCTTGGGAAAAGCAGCCCGCACACAGAATGGTTCAGGATGCTTACAGTTCAGCATGAGACAAGAATGGTGTGGGGGATCGCTCACATTGTTGCTCTCGAACAAGCGTTTCCAGCTGTTCCAAAATGGGATTCACCAGACGAAAAGACTTTACCCCAGTCCTCAGCAGTCCACTCCCTGTACCTTGCCGAACCTTTTGCAGAATATCAGTCTGGCCTGATGTTGTTCTGGAGAGAAGTGGCCTTCTTTGCTTGGACATCCTTGACACAAGGCTTGCTCAAGAGTCTTGCTTCACACGTTGCTTGCAGATGCACTCACACCTGCCTGCAGCCATTCCTGAGCAAGCTGCACTGCTGGTAGCCATCCTGACGCGGATACTTTTAAACCCTAACGATGAAGCCCACTTGTCACTTTTCTTGACCCGGCCATATTTTCAAAATCTGCACTGTGTCAATATAAAGGTTATAACGTGGTGAACTCTTAAACATATCCAGTTGATTTGAAATGTTTTCGTGACACATTGTATATGTTGTCGAGGAAATTTAATCAAGATGTTTAGTATTTATTTAGGAAATAAAATGGAAATTGGCAAAATTGTGAAAAACTATGTTTTCCAAATTCAAAAAATTTTCACTTTTTGGAAAGTTGGTCATCATCACTAAAATAACTTGATAACTAACATTTTCCATATGCTGCTTAACTGCATCATTTTTCAAAACATCTTTTCCTTTTTTCGGATGTTAGGAGGCTTATAACTTTAGGTGCAATTTTTCAGATTTTCACAAAATCATCAGAAACGCCTCACTTTTGGAGGGTCAATTAGTTTAGAAGTGACTTTATAAGGCCCACAGACAGAAAACCCCCACAAATGACACCATTTAGACACTAACCTCAAATCTTCAAACAACAACCTTTGGGAATTTGTAACCCTATGAACGTTAATTGAGGGTGAAGATAAATGAAAGTTGAAATACAGAAATTGTATTTATCTAATAAGATTCATTGAACACTAACAAATTTGACTCACAATGGGTTAAAAAGGAAAATGCATTTTACAAGTTGAGGGCAATTCCTCGAGTATGCCATACCATTTGTCACTGCTACCCTGCTGTACGGGTACAGGGTGGGAATTTGGCATGGAAAAGTGCGTGGTTCGTCTTGGGGCAAATATGGCTGAAAAAAGTTTCATGTGACAGATGCCTTGGAGAGCATAATGGTACAAAACGAGGAAAGGAAAGCCAAAAAGAGGACCCCATTTTGGAAAGTTCACCCTGGAGAGTTTTAGCAAGTGTAAGTTGTGTATTTTGCCCCAACGGGTTTGATTCAATAGGACCCAAAAGGAAAAAAGTTGAAAAATTTTTCAAAAAACGTCACTTTTACCCCAAATTGTGAAGCCACAAGGGAGTTTAAAGATGAAAAACAACCCATAAATGTGTAGAACTATTTCTACTAAGAATAGCAACTGCACCACTTTTGCATATAAGGTTGTATGTGTACACAGTAGGGCTCAGCAGGGAGACGAGGGGGCTTGGCCTTTTAGAAGCCAGATTGACAATTCATCCTTTACAGTGTAGGATGCATTTGGAGAGCTTAGTGGTACCAAAACAGAGGGGAAACCCAACAAGTGTCACATTTGGAAAGTGCACCCTTGGAGAATTTTAGCAAGGTTGTAATAGGTATTTCCCCTACAGGTGTTTGCTTCAAATAGGTCCCTAAAAAGGAAAAGATGAACTTTCCAAAAAGTCACTTTAAGGTCTAATTTTGTTATCCCCAAAGCATTTAAAGATGAAAACAACCCAAAAAAAAATGTGTACTAGCTTCTCCCAAGTAAAATTGCCCCACACATGCAAATAAAATGCTGTCTGGGTACGCAGTGAAATCTCAGAAGGGGAAAAGGGAAAAAAGAGGGGCGTTTGGACTTTTAGAAGCCAATGGACAGTACATGCCTTTACATATGTCAGGATGGCTTTGAGAGCCGTTTGGTACCAAAACAGAGGAACCCCAACCAAGTTTCAACCATTTTGGAAAAGCACACCCCTGGAGAATTAGAAGGTGTAATATGTGTATTTGTCCGTAAAGGTGTTTGATTTTAATTAGGACTTAAATAGGAAAAAGTTTTAAAAAGTTTTTCCTATAAAGGTAATTTTACCCTAATTTTTTATAGCCACAAGGGATTAAGAATGTAATAAAACACCCAAAAGTGTAAACCTATTTCACGCGGAGTGTCCAGTTACCCACAGTGTATATAAATTTTGTATGGGCGAACCGTAAAAGGGAAAAAGGGGGATGGTTTGACTTTTAGAAGCCAAAATTTGACAGAATGGTTTTGACATTGCATTTTGGAGGACCCTAGTGTATTAAAACAGATAAGAATCTGAAAGGTACCGAATGTTGAATGCTACACCCCTTAGAGACTTGCAATTGGGTAATTATGTATGGCCCTACAGGTGATGAAATGACCATTAGGCCTAAAAATACAAAAAGGTGAAATTTTCTAGAACTGTCACTTTACCCGAATTTATTGTAAGCCACACGGATAATATATGAAATAACCCCAAAAAGGTGTAAAACTAGTTCTCCCGAGTGTAGAAGTACCCCACAGTGCATATAAAATGCTTATGAAAATCCTGTATATGTGTCGGATAATTTGGAGCGCCCGTGTCGTAGTGTACCAAAACTGAAAAGTGACCCTAATTGTGAATGTACACCCCTGGGGGAATTATAGCACGGTTGTACTATGTGGTATAGTGTAATACATGTGGTGATGAACATGAAGCAATTTTGAACAATAGGTGGTTTCTAAATATCATGTGCAATGGAGTCAGAGATGGAATGCAATATTTCTGGAAGTCAGGCCCGATTATGTGGCGCCCCTTATGAAATAATGAGGGTTATAGGAGCATCGTAACCAACAGTTGTTTAAATTATTCATTTTACCAAAATTAATTTACAAACCAGGTTGGGCTACGTGACTTGTGAATGTGGTTGTTAGGAGGGGAATATCCAAACTAAACTTGTCAGCTTGGAGTTGTCGAGAGGTCTGCGTAGTAGTATGTAGTGGCATCATGCACTCCTCTTTTGGAACAGACTCTTTATTGAGTCTTACCACTTAGAAGCAGCAGACAATTCACGGGAAAATGCTGTCCTGGCAAAACCAGGAACTCTAAAACAGAGGTATGGGGCCACGTCTTCTTGTCCCAAATATGAGTTTCCTATATTTCCTCTGAAACTGGAGAAGAAGAAGAATGATACGGCAAGGACGCACATTGGAAAGTTGTAAGGTGTACACCCATTAATCTGTCTACAATGTACACGGCCACGCTTGTGTACAATCTTGTTTTTCGATAGGGAAATTTTTCGCAGTGTTGCTCTTCTTCACCCATAGCGGATGCCATTGTACGAATATGTGTTTGGCTGGACGACAACGAACAGCCAATAAAGCGGCAAAAATGAGCCCATGCCAGTGTCTTACAGCCGGTCCTGCCAGAAGGCAGGGACCGGCTCCGAAGGAGATCTCGCGCCGGGCCACGGCAGTACCGGGGCTGCGATCGGAAGCGCAGCGAGACCCCCGGTAAGCGCGCCCGGGGGGGGGGGGGGTCCGATCCCTTTGCTAAACTTTAAATGCCTCTAACACGCCGCAGGTTGCAGTGTTAGGGGTTAGATCACCCCGATCGGAGAAGAAATCTCCAGATTCGTGCGCGGGGTGTTAGGGGTGGTGGCGGCTATAATATAAGCGGAAACCCGCGCTTCTGCCCGAAGCCAGAAGCTTGACGTAAAATACTGATTTTGGGGAACGCACCTCCCGCCATCAGTACTATTACGTAAATGTGGGAAGGGGTTTTTTAAGAGACAGTCCTGGCGCTGATGGTCCTTTGGCGCCCTGGAGGAATGTTTTGGCAACAATGGAACCTCTCTCTTGAAGTCCTTGATGATGCAATGTGGTATTTGTTGACAGGGGACAATCTTTTAAGGCGTACAGTTTTGTGCAGTGCAATGATGATGACACGTGTTTTCTTTAGAGATACCATGTGAAAAGAAGAGAAACAATGATGCCAAGCACCAGCCTCCTTTCACGTGTCAGTGGTGTGATTCGAGCTAATAATGACCACATTGATCTCAGCCTTGTCCTCAAAACCCACACCTGTTGCATGTTAGATGGCGCAATCAATGAAAAACAATGTTAGCTGCTCCTTTTAAGGAAGGCTACAAGCAGATGAAATGGTTTTGGTAGAAAACGTTCATTTACTAGGCAAATATTGAATGCAATAATTGCTGGTAAGTGGTCACTCTGAGAACATTCGGACAGGGGGCGTCGCGTAGGGTCAAAAGATCCGGGCTCGTTCGGCCCCGGATTTTTGTCCAGTGACCCGAATCTCAGTCGGGTCAAGAGATCATCTGCCCGCTTGCCCGGGAGATTCATTCCCTCTCGTTCTCATCAGATCTGTGTCCTCAGATCGTGATGAGAAACGACGTGCAGGCGCTGCTTTCACTGCCAAGGACCTCGCCTCGGAGTTCGGAGGCTTCAACGGACGTGATGATGTCATGATCACATGACATGCGGGGAAGAAGCGCACAGAAAGCGGGCGCTGCAGCTGTGAGGTGAGAATGAAGAACACATGGATAGGACTAGGGAAGGGGGAGGAACATGTGGGGAACAATTTCCTGGGGGACTGTGTGAGGCACCATTACTTACGGGGGACTGTGTGAGGCACATTATTGCCGGGGGGGCTGTGTGTGAGCAACATATTAATTACTGGGGGGGCTTGTGTAAGCACATTATTCCTGGGCTGTGTGTGAGGCAAATTACTACTGGGGGGCTGTGTGAGGCACATTATTTACTGGGGGGGACTGTGTGAGGCACATTTTCTGTGGGGATGGGTGGCACATGATTTCCCTGGGGGACTGTGTGAGGCACAGTATTCCTGGGGGGGCTGTGTGTGAGGGCACATGACTATGGGGGGCTGGTGGTAAGCCCATATTTCCTGGGGGGCTGTGTGTGAGGCACATTATTTACGGGTGGGGGACTGGTGAGGCACATTAGTCCTGGGGGGCTTTGTGTGTGAGGCACATTATTTACTGGGGGCGGGGTGGGCACATTATTACTGGGAGGCTGGTGTGAGGGCACTTATTACTGGGGGCGGTTGTGAGGCCACTTATTTATGGGGGGACTGTGGGAGGACACAGTATTTCATGGGGAGCGGTGTGAGGACAATTATTACTGGGGGCTGGTGTGAGGCACATATTTCTGGGGGGATGGTGAGGCACATTAACTGGGGGGACTGTGTGAGGAAATTATTTAATGGGGGGGACTGTGTGAGAACAGATTATGGGGGGGCTGTGTGAGGCACAATACGTACTGAGGGGGACTGGTGAGGTACCATTACTTACTGGGGGCTGTGTGAGCACATTACTACTGGGGGGAATGTGTGAGGCACATTATTTCGGGGGGGGGGGATGTGGTGGCCACATTATTCCTGGGGGAACTGGTGGTGAGGCACCTATTCCTGGGGGGCTGGTGTGACGCACATTACTTACTGGGGGGCGTGTAAGGCACATATTTCCGGGGGGGCTAGGGGGCTGTGTGTGAGGCACTTATTTACTGGGGGGGACTGTGTGAGGCAGCATTATTTCATGGGGGGCTGTGTGTGAGGCACATTTATTTCCTGGGGGGCGGTGTGAGCACATTATTACTGGAGGCTGTGTGAGCACATTTACGGGGGGGCTTGTGTGAGGCACATTATTATGGGGGGACTGTGTGAGGGCACATTATTCTGGGGAGCTGTGTGAGCACTTATTACTGGGCGTGTGGCACATTATTTCCTGGGGGCCTGTGGGAGGCACATTATTTTATGGGGGGACTGTGTGAGGCCAAATCATTTATGGGGGGACTGTGTGAGAACATTACTTATGGGGGGGCTGTGTGAGGCACATTACTTATGGGGGGACTGTGTGAGGTACAGTTACTTACTGGGGGATTGTGTGAGGACATTACTTACGGGTGGCTGTGTGAGGCCACATGATTACTGGGAGGGGACTGTGGAGCACATTCTTTCCTGGGGGACGGGGGGACGTGTGAGGCACATTATTTCCTGGGGGGCGGTGTGGAGGCACATTTATTTATGGGGGGATGTATGTGTGCGGCACATTAATTTACTAGGGAGCTGTGTGAGGCACATTATTACTGGGGGGGCTGTGTGAGGCACATTATTTACTGGGGGGGCTGTGTGAGGACATTATTTCTGGGGGGACTGTGTGAGAACATTACTTATGGGGGGCTGTGGAGGCCACATTAACTTAATGGCGGGGCTGTGTGAGAGGAACTATTAATTATTGGGGGCTGTGTGTGAGGCACGATTACTTACTGGGGGCTGTGTGTGAGGCACATACTTACTGGGGGGCTTGTGTGAGGAACATGATTTCCTCGGGGGGGACTGTTGTGAGGCACATTAAAAAACTTACGGGGGCGGTGTGTGAGGCAAAGTACTTGACTGGGGGGCTCGTGTGTGAGCACATTATTTACTGGGGCTGTGTGTGAGCACAGTATACGGGGCTGTGTGGTCACATACTTACATGGGGCTGTGTGGCCACGTAATTACTGGGGCGCTGTGTGAGGCACATACTTAGTGGGGCTGTGTGAGGCACATTATTTAGTGGGGGTCGTGTGGGGCACATGAACTAGGGGGGGACTGTGTGAGGACATACCTTAATGGGGGGGGGGGGGGGGGGGGGTTCTTGTGTTGGGCACATACTTCCTGGGAGGCTGTGTGAGGGCACATTACTTATGGAGGCTGTGTGAGGAACATTACTTACTGGGGGGTCTGTTGTGGGCACATACTTACTGGGAGCTGTGTGAGGACATACTTACTGGGGGGCTGGTGAGGCAGCATACTTACTGGGTCGGGGAGGACATTATTACTGGGAGGCTGGGTGAGGGCAAATAGTTACTGGGGGTCTGTGTGAGGCACATATTTACGGGGGGCTGTTGGGGACATTACTGGGTGGCGGATGTGTGAGGACATTACGTAATGGGGGGCTGTTGTGAGGATATACTTACTGGGGGGCTGTGTGGGCACATTACTTACTGGGGGGCTGTGTGAGGAACCTTAATTACGGGGGGCGTGTGAGGCAGCTTACTTATGTGGGGTGTGTGAGGCACTTATTATGGGGGGGCGTGTGGGGGACATTGCTTGGAGCGTGTGTTCAACTGTCACTATGACGGGCTTAGGTTTGTACCATATTTTCCAGTAATACACATGTGATGGGTAACACGCACCTGGTTTGTTTAAATGCAAGACAACGTTGAGAGCCGCCTTACAGTATTTGGGGAGTGATGTTTGCATGGCAGCAGGCAGGATAACCTGCCAGGGAACACAGATGTAGGACAAGGAGGAATAAGATTGGTGATGGGGCTTCTCCTTTGTTCTCTGTAGCTGTATAACCAGAAGTAACCTTGTTATTGGACAAACCAAATGTGAGGGGGGTTATGTACAGGAGGGGCATATGGAAAGTGCAACACACATGCATTGGGGCCGTGCCCGGATCTTTTACCACCCTAGCAACGCCATGTTTGGAGTATATGCAAATTGCATTGTAAATCCTGATGCAGTAGAGCAGTAGGAGTTTGAAATACATTAAACATTTGCGATGCATGGCATCTGATCTGATTGGTCGACGAAAGGTTTCATACCCGAAAGGCGTACCGTTTTGATTTTATCTGAAACATAAATATAATCTTTATTTAATCTACTTGCTCATGACTTGGCTAAACCAGTCCAGTGGGTCACGGAGCGCACCCGCTAAGCCTCATATGCTGTTACTTTAGGAAGGTGCACCACAGCAGAGATTTGCACAGAGACTCTTAGATGCCCCAAAACAGTGGGGAATCTGAAAGAACCCCATGTAAGAAACCATTGGCCCCTAAATGAAGTACAACGGGGGTAAAGGGAGGCATTATGCTGCCAAACTTTTTGAGGTCAACATACATGCGCTTCTTCGGGGCACTATAATAGCAGCAGTTTGTATTGCTATATTCAAGCAGTCTTCGTAGTTTAGGGAACCAGCTCGATGCAGTCAGTTTGCACTGCCCACTCTAGCATCGGCCTCCAAGCCTTCCCGCCCAATTGCGTACAGGCTAGAGAAGGAAACCAGATGTATTGGTGGGTAGAGCAGCTGATGCAAGAGGTAGGGTGCTGATTGCATCTACAAAAGAAACAAGTTTTAGCATATTAGTAGGTGGCAAAAACCTCCGGGATGTAAAATATTAAAGAAGATTCGAAAGGCGTTACCTTTGGATTTTTTATCTGAAAATAAATATAAGTTTATGAATCTACTACATCATTCCTTGGTTAAACAGTGGTTCACGAGCGCACCCGCTATGCCCATATGCTTTAGTTACTAGGTGCCACCACAGGAGAGCATTTGCAGAGCTTTAGGATGCCCAAACAGTGGGAACCTCGAAAAAGCTAACCCAAGCTACTGCAAGAGGTAGGTTGCTGATTGATCCACAAAAGAAAAAGTTTTAGCATATTAGGAGGTTTCAAAACCGCCAGGGGAGGTAAAATTACCGCAGAGCATCCTGTTGGGGGTTAGTGTGAGGTGAGGTTCCCTGTATATGAAGTGCTGCACACAATGCAAATTTGATTATAATGATGATATAATCGCATATGATGATCATATTGTAGATGCGTAAAGCGTGAGCAAACATTTATTGCACAAGCTATTTGTATGTAGTCTGCAATAAACCTTTTGCACTGCTATTCATGGGGACTTGTTTCACTCTGCTTGAATTACAGGCCGGAGAGCCAGCATCTGGATTTTAATACAGGCGAAACTGGATATAACAGCATCATCTGGAAAGCTGCTCGAAGGTGCAGCAAATCCATTGGGTGTTTCATCCATTTTGCCCCCTTACTAGCATTTGTAGTGATTACATTCTGAAATGTATGGTTATAAGTCTCTGGAATAGTGTTTATTACTTCCTTTTTTAGCTGTTTGGTGGCAGTACCACATGTGGCTAATGTATTCTCTAATTATTAGAGGATTGCTTTGAATCCACAAAAAACTGCGTGATGCATTTGGGAATCCGAACTTCACACAAATAACCTATTTAAGGTAGTTACTGTAACTTGCTTAATTCAAATTAGGCGATATATCTGTTGAGTACTTGGACACTCAAGCAACGTTTGCTGAAATTGACTGAATAACACCACTACAGTCTGTTTTTCAAGGCATCTTAACACCTTAAAATGATGACCTACATGGAGGCAGAGGTGGGAGAATTTAGGACTGAAGTAAATTTCTTACTACAGAAAGGCGCCAGATAACTTATCCACCAGACTCTAGAGAAGCGTTAGAGATGTCCCTAAAGAGCTGAGAGTCAGATTAAACAAGAGGGAGGCTCTGAGGCAAGGGGTAGCTGGACTTAAACGGGTATTCTCATCTGGGACATTCACATTCAGTTTCATTAATTCGCAATATAAACATTTCTCAATTGGATGTTATTTAAAAAATGTTCGTGTGTGAAGATATTTCTCATAAATGTAGTACATGTTGTCCGTAGAAAAGAGATGCTTCCGCGGAATATGAGCCAAATCACAGTGGCCATTTGGCAGCAGTGGCCAGACAGCGCTTGAGTCCTGCCCAACACATGGCTTCAGTGCCTCCTTACCACGACGGTGTAGGATATGCAGCAACTCCCGGACATTCATATACAAAGATTTTTGTTTCTTTGTGCAATACTTTCAGCAGTGGGGGCAGTATCATGGGGGGAACAATCTTGTTTCTAAGGGACAATTTATGAGCAATTATCTCACACAGGAACATTTTTTTAATGAACATTTATGAAGAAATGTTTATATATGGCAGATTAATGGAAACAGAATGTGAAAATGCCCAGAGAGAAACCCCTTAAGATGGAGCTTCCTACAGGACCTTATAAAACCAATTTACACCTCAGTTGTACCTTAATAAACTAGGTCAATTTGGCTGAACGATTCTCATCTAAGGACACAGTAATTTGTTACCTGAGAATCGTCATTATATGCAGTTATAGCTTAAGCGGCTTTAAATTACCCAAATGATTTTCCAAAATGTTTATCAATAACTCATTTATTCACATAAAAAATGTAATTGGTTAATTGTGTTTTGATGTATTGTTATGTCACATTTTTGCTCAAAAACCCACTTACCCCCATCTCAATTTTTAGAGAAATATTTTTGTTGTAGAGTTTTTAAAGAGCTTTTAAAAGTTAACTTTCTATTAATTGTATTTTAAGGGGTTGGTCACTTTCCTGTAAATTGGTCTATGTAATGACTACTTTCAGCATCCCGTCCTGCGTCCTGCCATCAATAGATACTTCTTCCCATGACTCCGGTGACTCGAGGCATGTGTTTTAGTATAAAGCATATTGGACATAGGTTTTCCATGTGCTAAAGCTGTCTGACAAGGGTTGGCCCGGTGGGGATGATTCAATGATGTACAGTACAGACCAAACGTATGGGGTTGAGACAAAATCAGTTGTTTGTGCAGAAGTCAGGTGGGGATACACAGCTGATAATATCATACTGAAAAGACAGTAGAATTGTTTATGGTAGGGAAAAAGCGGTACAGAAAAAGAGTGGCCATTATCTTTAACAAATGAAGGTCAGTCAGTATGAAAAATTGGAAAAACTTTGAAAGTTCCACAAGGCGTTGCAAAACCATCAAAGCGCTACAAAGAAATTGGCTCACATGAGGACCACCCAGGAAAGGAAGACACCAAGAGTTCGCACCTCCTGTGTGGCGGATTAATTTCATCCGAGTCTCCAGAACAGAATCCAGGTTACCAGTTAGCTCGATTAGAGGACCCGGTCAGCCAACAGAGTTCTAGAACCGAGTTCTCGCAGCGACACATCTTCTGGTAAAATTGCCCTTCACGCTAAAAGGGCCTTCCTGTAAAGTGCCTAGGATGAAACCACGAATTAGGACAGGGCAACAAGCAGGGAGATTGTGGGCTCAAAGATCACAAGGAATGGACATTAGACCAGTGGAAATCTGTGTTTGGTCTAATCAGTCCAATTTTATAATCTTAGGTTCCAACCACCCTTTTTTGTGCAACGCAGAAAAGTTGAACAAAAGGGACTCTACATGCATGCGTTCCTCACTGTGAGCTTGGAGGCGGATGTGTGATGGTGCTTTGATGGTGAATGTTGGGGGAATATTCAAATTGAAGTATACTGAATGCATGGTGACGCACAGCATATTTGCAGCGGCCATGCTATTCCATCCGGGTTGCGTAGTTGGACCATCAACTAACCCACCCAGACTGTGTAAGGAAATAATTTGACCAAGAAGGAGAGTTGCTGGGGTGTACATAATGACCTGGCCTCCACAGTCACCGACCTGAACCAAAAAATGGTTTGGGGGTATGGGCTGAGGAAGGCACAAGGGACAACACGTCCTAAGATCTATGGGAATCTTCAGACTTGGGAAGATTATTTCAGCGTGACTAATCTTTGAGTCATCAGAGAATGCCATGATGTGTGCAAAGGGCCGTAAATCAAAGTACTCAAAGCATTAAGGGGGCTACTTGAAGAACTTAGACTACAAGACATTATTTTAGTGTTTCACATTTTTTTTGTTAAGTTATATATTTCCACATGTGTTCATTCATATCGTGATTGGCCTTCAGTGTGACATACAATTTTTATAGTCATGAAAATACAGAAACACTCTTGAATGAGAAGGTGTGTCCGAAGTTTTGTATGTACTTGTAAATAAACGTTAATAAATCCAAAATGAAGCAAGTAGCAGTTCTAACAGAAGGGAGGAAGAGGAGAAGAAGAAAAAGAAGGTTTGTTTTCGTAAGGAAACAGAGCAGAGCTCCCGCCCGAGTCTCGCGCGTCTTTATCGGCGCCGGTATTTAATGCACCTAACGAAGAAACTATCCCGGATCCTCACAGAGGACTTCTTTCGCTACCTCCAACTGAAGAATGACTTTGAAAACCCAAATGAGAACGGGACCCATGACTTCCCAGGCCAATCGTGTCTCAACTGCGAAATATATAGTACCAAAGAAGGGTCAAAGTCACTCCGTCAGGACGGATCCAAGCAATGCTGGCCATAATGTGGAGGAAAGATAAGAAAAGTGCTAGAGATGGGTGCATAGGAGTGGAGATGCCCCGGAGTGCACCAATTCTTGCCACAGGAGATAGGAGACCAAGAAAAGCGCGAGAGATTCAGCCATATTTTTTTTGGGAGAAGAGTGTCAAGAAGAATGGTTCTCACCTTTTCCAGAAGGGAAATCAAGCGGATAATGGGTGTAAGTGCAGAAGAGAGAAGCTGCTGCCGGAGGAGGGTTCCTGGGTCCGGAATCTAGCAAATGACGGACTTGCAATCGAGTGGACGATAACGAGGTAATAAAAGTACTGTATCGCTCTTGGAGGCGCTGCTTCTATGCAATGAGTGACTATGTAACCTGGTGGATGAAAAAGCTAAGTTTTATTTAGAAACACTACGCGTTTCGGCTCGGGCGGAGCCTCATAGGTTGAGGGTGGGGTATTTACTACCAGTCTTAAAATAATTAGGCAATTAAATACACAGAGGGCCGACGTCACTGAGGGCGGTAATAGGAAGTGAGTCAGAAACATTGATAAAGATTGATTGTGTGAAAAAAAAAAAACATTTTTGTGTTCTGCTACTTCCTTATTTAATAAAAAGTGGACAATTATATATTAAAACGAGGGTAAAAAAAATAAAAACAAGAGTGAACTACCAACATAAATAACAATGGTCTAAAAGCGGCGTTAGTGGGATGTGGGTGTATGTGGACGCGCAGGAAAGTGGGCGCACGGTGGAATAAGATGCCGCGCTGTATGTGAGGACACACGACGGATAGGATAACATTTTCAACTGGGCGTCAGAGATCAAAAGCTGTGAGAGTTGCTGGGCAACCAGATGGTGTGTAGTATCAGAGGGTTGCTAGGGAGGCAAATGCGGTCACAAGGCAGAGTAAGGCCAAATGCAACCCAAGTAGCGGTGGCCAGGGAAGCATCACTAAGTGGACGGAAGTATCAGGGATGTAAGTGTTGGAAAGGTAGCATTGTAAAAATAGGTTGAGAATGTCTTGCTATAATGGTGTAGTGGTTAGTGGGATGGGGGGAGAGGTGTTATACGGTTCGCTGATTTCATTTAATCCATGGGGTGAAGGTTTTTGATTTGTAAATCCAGAAGGAGAAAGGATTATCTTTTATTTATTCTTTTGTGGTCTGTTGTTCAACAAATCTTATGCCATCTGTTCTATCCCTATGAGTTTATCTGGTGGAAGTTTTTCTTGGTGATAGGGTGAGATGTTTGATAGGCTGTTGTAGAAAGCGTCGTGTTTTGAAAGCGATGGACCATTCATTTTTTGTAACGCACATCCGAGTGATGGATAGTGCGACCTACCATACTGGAGGCCACCATGCAGTATCAGGTTACTACATACGAGGAGTCGCGGTAATGGGTGTTGCAGGGAAATATTCCCGGTAATCTGAGGATTTGAATGTTTGATTCCCATTATCATTATGTACAACATAGCACTTGTGTTTTTCTTGCCATTTAAAAAGAACTGAGTTTTTTTGGAGGTTTGACTGATGGTATTCTGGTGATGCTTTTTGGTTGCGCGGAGCTGGTAATGTTGATCGACCTAGCTTTCCTAAATGTGATCTGGTTTGGGTGGAAGTCTTGTCTTGGGATCGGTCTTGTAATAAAATGTGCAGTTTTCTTGCGGATTTTTTTCTATGGCATGATGCCCTGTTGTTCAAAGGGTAGTGCAGGAATGGTATGTAAAATTGATTGCGTCTGTCGTTTTTGGGGGACCTGGTTTCCTTTTTTCTTTCTGAGTGATAAAGCTGTTGGATTAGTGTTTAGAAAAATTTTCAGTACATTTCCTCGATATAATTTTGATTGCTGTTGAAATCCTGTTTGAAGGTGCAGTTTTTTCAGTCGACAAATTGGCTGAATGGTAGATTCTTAAGCCATTTGCCATTGTAATGGGCAGTTCTGTAAGATCAAGTTCATTACTGTCAACTTTTTTTAAACTATTTTTTGGGACCAATGGTGTTGGAGCTATGGCCTATTTTAGTCTAGAAAGACCATTAGATCTTACTGTGATACTCGCCGTGAGTGAATACCCAATGTTGAGGTTTAGTTCTTTAATTGAATATTTCTGCGTCCTGAATTGTCCCTTTGATGATATGAAAAATATCGTAGAGAAACGACGATAGTAGATGACTTTGTGTCCCAAAATTGGGATCATTACCAGGAGGACTCGAATGGCCATGAACAGATGCGTAATGGTGCCACTTGAGTCCCCATGGCGTTCCCATAGTGGTGGTAATCTTCTTTGGAACGAGAAAGAAATTGTGGTTAAAATGAATTCAGTCCTGTAGTATGAATTTAGTTTGTCGGAGTGATTTTAGTTCCTGATTTAGAAAATTCGGTTGGCGCGTAAGCAGGGAATGGATAATGGAATATAGGGAGGTGACATCAATAGAGTCAATATATAATCTTTTCCCGAGTTTGTTTCAGATCAGTCCAAACCCAAAAAATCACCCCCCCACACAAAAAAAAAAAAAAAAAACAACACCCCCCCCCCCCCCCCAACAAAAAAAACCAAACCCAAACTCAAAAAAAAAACCCCCCAAAAAACAAACCACCAAAAACACCCCCCCCCCAAAAAAAAAACTCACAAAAAACTCCAGGTTATTTTAAATGCAACAAACCCAGTATGCCTAGTTTGTAACATAATTGATAATGGGAGTCAAAATTCCCATCCTCAAGTACCGGAAATATTTCCTGCAAGAAAAACATTACCTGCGACTCCTCGTAGTAGTGTACCAGATTACATGCAAGTGTGGGGCCTCAGTCATGGTTAGTCGCAATATTCCACTATGCGGATTGCGTATGAATGGTCATCGCTTCAAAACAAAGACAGCTTTCTACAACAAAAGCCTATAAAACACACTAACTATCACACAATAAAACTTCACGATTCAAAACTAATGGGATGAAACAGATTGCAGAAGATTGAACAAACAGACACGAAAGACTAAGTAAAAGAGAATCCCTTCTGATTTACAACATAAAGCCTTCAACCGATGGTTAAATGAAATCATCGGCCCGTATAAACACCTCTCCCCCTATCCAACTACAAACTACACATTATAATCAAGACAATTACAAACTATTTTACAATCTTACCTTTCAAAACTTACATCCATTACTACCATCTGAAAAAAAACTCCGTTCCAATAAGAAAGATGACTGTTTCCCTGTCCACCGCTACTTGGGTTGCCCTATTTTTGGAGTTACTCTGACGCTTGGGACCGACTTGTCCCTAGCAAACCCCTTGATACATAACACACCATCTGGTGCCAGCAACTCTCAAAATGCTTTGATCTCTGACGGCCAGTTGAAAGTATCCTTCGTGTGCCGCAAATGACAGCGTGCCTATTTATTCCACCGGCGCCACTTTACCCGGCGCCACATACACTCCACCCCACTACGCCGCTTTTAAACCATTGTATTATGTTGTAGTTAAACTCTTGTTTGTTATTTTTTACCCTCGTTTTAATATCTAATGTACACTTTTATTTAACGAAGGAAGAAAAGAGCAGAGAAAAAAAAAATTTTTTTATTTTTTTTTCCCCACACAATCAATTTTATCAATGGTCTTGACATCATTACGATAAAGCCCTCAGTGACGGAGGGCCCTATGTGTATAAGTGCTAATGTATTTTAGACTGTATTAAAATCTCACCTGATGAAGGCTCCGGCTGGAGCCGAACGCGTCGTAGTTGTTCTAAATAAATCGCTTTACATCACCGGGTGTAGATATTCATCATTTGCAAGAAGCAGCAGCGCCTCCAAGAGCGGGACAGTACTTTGAGACCTCGTGGTCTGCGCCTAAGTGGGAAAGAGACGAGGTCATTCTGGACAGACACCATGGCAAACATCTGGGAGTCAGGTACCAGCGGATCTGTAGGGGAAGGAAAACAGGCTTTGCAAATTAAGTCCATAGGTCGTATAGGACTCCAAAGTTCCTGATGATATCAGGATATGCGTCGGAATGCCGAAAACCTGTCTAAACTGCTATATAAGCACATCAGTTATGCCACAATGTATGGGCATGTCCCACTATAAGGAAATTTTGGGACGCTGTACTGGACTGATTGATAGGGCGTATCATGACAGTCCTAGGAACAGCATTACAAGTTGTGGTTAGGATATACTGCTGAAATTGCAATGACTATGTAGGTAAAATTACAGTGAGAAAGTTGGATATATGATGGCACGGAAAGCCAATGCAGTAGGTGGATCCAACCTCCCCTAGAATCAGACAGTCCCTCAGACGGTGGAGGTGTTGAATTTAATGAAAGGGATATATACGAGAGAAAGGCGGTGGTATATTGAAACTCTGGTGCCTTGGCGGATACCAGGTGTGGTCTCAGTAGGTAGAGCTGCTGGAGGAGAGAGGTTTTGACAAGCTACTATGGTCCTTATGTAGAATGTACGCTGTGGTGTTAACTAATTTAGTATGTTGGTTTTTGCTTGTAAAACCCAGATAGTGTTTGCATAGTGTGGACGACTTTATGGCAATGGGGATGTTAATTATACTACAGTATGGTGGTGCAGTGACGGGAGCTGGAGGGAGGGGCAGGTGGGATTTTTTTTTGTAGGTTAATGTACAAATTTGAAATTAATTAAGAATATAACATGATTAAAAAAAGGATAGATAGAAAACAGAAGGGGGACCAAACAGCCCAGAAGAGCCTAGTACAATCTAGGTAGAGGGAGAGTAGGGAGGCTGTGCTTTTGGAGGAGTGGCCTTACAGTCCCATCATGGGACCAATAGACCAAAAAAAATTATCATGCCCCAGTGATTTTTGATTGATCAAATACTAATTTAGTCATCTTTACTCTGAGAAATGTTTCGTTCCCACAGCAGCAATCCTCTTTAGTCACATAGATAAGAAGAAAAAGTTGGAAGTTTGTTGGATGTGGCAAAATTTTACAAAATAGTTGTGCAATAGTGTTACGCCTCACCACAAGTCACTAGCGGAAAAAAGGGGTCTCCCGCAGGGACAGGAAACCAGCCTTAAAGTCCTTTAGTTTTACCTCCGATGGGCTATCGGAGCTCGGGGTGGATCGGGAGTCTCTTGTTCCTGGCCGGTCTTGTAACCCTCTGAACCCAGGGCTGACCCGCTGGGGAGTTGTGAAGGATGAGTGGAGTTGGGTGCCTGACAGGGAGCTGGTGGAGGACCCTCTTCTAAGTGATGCGCGGTCGCCTTCGATTTATGCCGGGTGCCGTACGGAGCCGGCGGGTTGTACTGAATGTGACTGGGGATTCAGGGCAGAAAAATTTGCATTTCGAGAAATGGTTCCTAGCACACAAGTCAGTGTGCTTCCACACTCCCAACCTACTCCGGAGATATTTCCACTCCTGCAGCTCAGGCTGGATGTATCGTGTTATGTATTTACATGTAGTGATTTTTATCACCCTCTGTGTAGATTATTGATATATTTGCCAAATCGGATACTTGGTAGCTGTGTATTGGACTGCACTCCTGCCATATTTGGGGGCCTGCCGCCACCCAATGCCTTGTTGAATACTTTTGCCACAATAATAGGATAGGTGGATAAGAGGAATCCAATAGAAGCGAGGGTGTGGTGAACAACAGTATGACGATGGGTGATCATAGTGGCAGGAGGCGGCCGTTTCGGCCTCCCTTTATAGAGGGTTTTTAACTTGACTTCTCATTTTGTACTCGGAGATGGAGAGTAGTGGAAGGCCACTAGGAATCTAAAAACAAAGTTGTAAAATTTGTGGGGAGGTTGCCGTGATTTATGAGAAACCTACTGATGATGCAGCAGTTGAACACATGGTTCTGAGTTGAGTCAAGGTATTTCATACGGGGAGGTACTTTAGTTTATGAATCTAGAAGGTATCTACTAGTTTAACCTCTCCCTGCCTCCTTTAAAGATATGTTTTGATGTCAGACTCAGAAACAGGAAAGATGCTTTTCCCTGTGGAGATGCGGACCACCACGTAAAATAGTTAGAATCTACGATGGAAATCGAGGAGCATATGGCAACCGTTCTGCTCCATTCCCTGGATGTGAAACAGGACGCAAGTATCCCATTACATAAAAGAATCTCTTTGTTATTTAAAGCTGAGTGTGAAAAACCACCAGAAAACAAGGGTTTTTTCTACATCCATAACAAGGAACCTACCCTTTTGAAGAAAGAAAACAGAATTTGGGGTAAACCGCGCTAAGAGTGACCATAGCTATCTCTAAAGAGGTGTTTGTTAAATAGCTGAATACGCTGAATACGACATTTAACCATATAGCTTCTGAGTGGTCAACATATCCCCCCCCCAGGCCAGACCAAATGGCGTCTGCTGGTTCCCATATTGGTCAAGATGGTCGCAGAGTAGGGAATATATCATTAAACAGTCCCCCTTGTTGAGGACTGCAGACCTACAAACATTTCAAAGCAACCTCCTCAAACTCCAGGGTACCTTACAGGTGGGCTAAACCCGGCACTGCTGGAACTTTTTTAGGACGCACCAGATCCACCAGAGGTCAGTCCTAAAAGGGGTTGTTAAAGGTCGCATACCCAATACATCACTGAGTTCCCATAGGTTAGAGTTTGTGTAACAGGTGGTTCTCCAACAGGCCAGCATCATCTCCGTCCGGGCTACTTCTCATGTACGGGTTCTTACCAGATCTGGGTACGGCCATCTGGGACAGGTGGACTTGATGAGGGGACCACAACGTGGCAATAAGTGCAAGAGGCAAAATCACAATTCCCCAAATCATCCCCCTTAAGGAAATCCTTCCAGTTCCCCCGAACCACAAAGTGAATGACCCGTGTCCACTCCAAAGTTCTCGTGGGGTTCATTGGACAGTCCTTCCATCTTTCATATGCAGGGTAATGGATCATAGTGGGGGCGGATGTCATTCGGGGATGGTACATGCAACCAAGCCGATCCCCACATTCTTATAGACTCCCCCTCTCAGCAAGGGTCATGTCCAAAAAAAACAAAAACCAAAAAAAGCCATGCAGATTCGGAAAGCATTCTCGGATATAATTCAAAAATTCTCTGTTGCTTACAATAAAAAACGGTTGTAACCCAACAAAACTTTGCTCATAGCTATCGGGGGAATAAGGGGATCGAACTGCCCTATTGATGTGGCACTTGTATCATCTGGAACCCCCCTTGGTGTTCCCACTGTATCGTATAAACGTGTCATCTAGGTGCTAAGTCGTCACAGGACCGCAGAATACTTTGGATTCTATACCTTTACTTTGTGTTGATCAACCTTAGTCTTGAGGGGATCAAAGGAAGGAATGCACAAGTTTGGTCACAGCAAAGTCACCTTTGCAGCATCTAGGCTGACCTGACTCTCCTATTCCCCACAAATCCAGTACACATGCATAACTTCTAATAAGGGCTACTGTGTTGTCAATGTTAAAGAAGGGTCATTGTATTGGTACAACCAACCGTAGGTAAAGTTCCTAACCTTGGGGCATCCTGTCAGCTCTATCGATACAGTGGATAGTCATGGTTTGGGTGTCTGAGATACAGTCAGTCAGAAGAGGACCAGACTAGCAAGAAGATAAGTAAGGTTCACTAGAAAGTCGGGGCTTCCCTCTGACATTCACAGAATGGCGATCGGTCAGCAGGACTTGGAAACGACTACGTCGTAGCCGAAGCTCCAGACTCTCTCTCTGGAGGTTGTCTCTTACCACAAGCTAGTCTCCAAGCTAAGGTTATGCATCCTGAGGTTCTGTCGTGATGCTGAAAAAGGATTCAAGAAACACTTTTCCAAGGCCTGGCTCAACTGGCCCGGTGATGGTTCCACCTAGGTTTTCCTGCCATTAAGCTATAGGGTCTGTGGAAAGTAAGAGGACCTAGCGGGTGCACAGCAAAACGAGTATCTCAAAGGGTGCAATCCATCGTTTCTTTATGTTGAAAGTGGTCCTAACGAATTAGAGGGCAGCAGGGAGGCTGGTTCCCTTTTCTTCCATGGGCCTCCCAGATCTTTAACTTAAGAGTTGCTTTTAGTTCTTTCATCCCACCACTAGTTGGGGATGGGTATAAGGGCTATGGTAGGGGCGTTCATACACCCACAGGAAGGAAAGGTTTTAGATCTACTCCTGTCCAGTGGAGTGGGCTAGCTACCAGACTTTATGATCTCTTGGAGAGTCGCAAACCTGCAGTGAATAGGAAATCTCTCACCAACCTTCTGGCTGCAGCTCTGGCAGTAAGCCTTGGTTCAGGGAAACGCTTGTGCCAACCTGGAAAGGATCCAATGTGCACACGAAGCACGATCCTACGTATCCAATTTTGGTTGCTCGATTAAAAATCCATCGGCAGTCTTGGAAGGGATACAGCGGGACTTGGGGTTCACCTCTGTGGAAGTCTTTACACCCCTTACCGGGTTTTGGAGGCACAGACATACAGGCTTTCCTAGTATAGTGCACGCGGTAGTGGGGTGAGTAATGCCAGGGGCAAGCCACTGATGGTTTATGAGCGATAGAATGGACATTTGGATATGGGTGTGGGATGTCAGTGGGAACTGGACTTACGTCAGGGGCAGGGCTCCGGAGCAGGCACACCCTTCTCCCAGCAATCCAGGTCCTACGGCATCTGGGTACAGCTTTCCTCCACACTCCCCCTCACTTCTGAGAATCTCGGGCCCCCAGGATGGAACACTGTGGTTCCAACTATTTAGTAGAACTCACCACTGAGACTGAGTGACAGTTTCTATGGGTTCCATCGCTGGCAAGCTTTCTTCGCCCCCTGTCAAGCACTACGTACCCTTTGCATTGTTGGAGTTACCAAGTTGGCCTGGCTTTTACGAGCCCACCTCTTGTGAAGTAGGGAGAAGCATTCATGAGCTCTTTAATCAACCGTGCCATGCTAAACTATACCTGAGTATAGATGTTTTCTTTTACTTCTACCAGCTGGGTTCGCTTCCCGTGAGTGCATCACTTCAACTCCTGTGAGGGATGGTTCTGCTTGTATACATCATGTGGACAATGACCACTGTATATCCCAAGTGGTAGTAGAACCGTCTGACTTCTCCTGAAGACCTGGAGCGATCATGAGAAAAAACTCAACATCCTGGGTTTTAATACTCCTTCTCTCCCCCCCCCCCCCCACTGCTCTTGAAGTCTTGAAGACTGGTTACATAACAGCAGATCAGAGGTGTGCACCTTTCAGTGTATCCTGGACGGCATCGGGAAGGCACAGTGGAGTCTGAGCTGGTGGCCTTTGCTCAGATGCTTTGGATGTACTTCGGAGAGGACACGGCAAGGTATGGGGTTTGGGAATGTAACTGAGTGATCTACGGTCACTACGGGGCTGCTGAGAGCAGGATTGCTGGTGCAGCTATAAAGCTGAGGGGCTCCCTCACGACTGAGTCTAACCGGGCGCTAATAGTGGGCACTTGGAGAGGGCCACCACGTTCTGGGATGGACACCTGTGCGTGGACGGCTGCTAAGTGCAAAATAAAATACAATTTCTGGCTCAGTGGGGTGTGCCTAGGACGGGTGCAGACAGTATTTGCAGTAAGGCTGTGGAATGCATCAATTGCCTCCTGACTAAGTGCAAATGGGGAGAGGATGCAGTATCAAGGGGCGCATAGGATGGAGGCGCAGACCTTATCTAGGCTGCAGGAGTGGGCCAGTCCTAGAAAATGTGAAGAGGCTTAGGGCCTTTGGAACAGGGGCAGATTATGGACTGCCAGTTTTCTTTGCCTCTGTCAGGGTCGCCTGGGCTGAAAAGCAGTGGCTAGGAAGACCACTTCTCCTGGCAGTACGGGATGTTTGTCTTCTGGAAATTTGCAACCACTTCTGGAACAGAAAACACATAACGTCAATAAAGAATTTGGCCCCCCCCCCCCCCCCCCCCCAAATCTGTGAACTGGAGGCACAGAAGAAACAGGTAGAGTCATCGCATCTGTAAATAACATATCCAGAAAGGGGGTATCGCCAGTCACTCCTTATAGGGCCGTAGAATCTGGAGGTACTGGCTGGGTGGAGTTTTACCCCCCTTGTGGGAATCCACAGGTACACTGGTATTACTGAAATGGTAAAGGCAAAATAGTTAAATGGGGCCAGAGAGGAAAACATGTTCAAATCAATCAGAGGAATCATATGTCCACTCTAGGCGACTACTGCTTGTGGGGACACTCATTTGCAGCTCGAGGTCAGGAGACCATCCTACATGTATCGCGTGTTATTTCTGGGTCTTTGTCTTGACTGGGAAAGGAGTTTAATCATCATCGGGTAGCATGGGAGGAGTAAACTACAGCTCTGTGTGTGCTGTGGTCCTCGTTAGGTACCAACACCCAGGTCCACCCTGTTGAGCGCTGTCTCCCTTTCCATCAGTAATGTCTCCCTGCAACGCCCACTGGGTCGGTCGGTTGACGCTCCGTAAAATTTTGTCAGTCTCACTTTGGCGTGGTCTGTGAAAATAACGACCATGGTCTCGTTTCCCTATGTTCGGTCAATTTGTCGAGTCTATCAATCCCCCTGTCGCAAGTCTGGCAGAGAAGTTCTCAGTCTGCTAACACCTTGAGTAGAATACCATTGTCAGGACATTTCCATTGTTCCTGTGGAACTCTTCATTACTATTTGCGTCTCCGCTTATTCATCTAGGACACACGGGACTCTTTTTAACATCTGTAGCTACCAGGTTCTGTGCTGTAAATATAATGTTCTGGCGACTCCAATGTCTCAACACAGAAGTCGGGTACATTGGTTGTTTTTTTAGTCACTAAAGGAATAAAAGGCAGTCATAGGCGTCTAGGTAATTACAGTTGGGAGCTTGGGTCGTGCTTAGTTGTTCATGAGGGTACACAGGGGGGGGACATCACATATACTGTATGTGGTAGCACAAGCACAAATTCCTTCAAATCCCCTTTTAGAGCAGAAAAGAACTCTGGACAAGCCGTTGCACCCTCACACCGTCTGTAGCAATTGAAGGTCACGGTCTCTCTAGTAGATAAGACGGACACAAAATTCACCCAAACCATGCAGAAGCCCGTTACCCCAGACATTGCAAATTTTTTTTATAGTAATTTCTGCAAGTCAGGATCAAATAAAGTTTTAAACTAGCCATACCCAAACAAACAACGTCCCACCACTCCAAGATCCTTGAGCAAAAAGTCTGAAATCGAGATGAAATATCACCTTAAGTATGGCATTTATTCAGACATTGCCAAAGATGCCTCAGGGGCTCAGTTGCGTGTCCAAGACCCGACTTGATGCCCGGCAAGAGTAGAGTCATAGGCATTAACTTTCTGGGAATTGAAGGAGTAAGTGTGATAAGATTGCGGACGATGAAGGATGTGTTAAATTCTTCTTTCTTGCCAATTAAGTGAGCCAAGTTATATATGCGACATTTTAAGCAAGTACATAAATCACACTAGGACGTGAGTGGCGAACCTTTTAGAGACTGAGCCCAAATACAACCAAAGCCCACTTATTGTACCTAAGGTTGCCATTTTAAGCAGTCTTTCCATTTATTTTAATAGTATAGGCCACCTGAGGCCACCAAACAGCGTTGAAAGAAGGAGGGCAAATCAGTGACTTTGACTTCTCTCAGGTTCTGACGCGAAGGAAATGGTGGTCGTGCAGATGACCGTCTCAAAGATCATATGCACGTTCTTTTCAAACCTTCACTTTTCAAGCAGTCCAAACAGTCAAAGATGTGTGCTGAAAATAGTGCTGAGACGCATCTTTCATAGAGTTGCACAACTACGCAGGAAGATTGAATGGATTTGGTCCTGTTTGGTGATTGCACTCTGTCATAGGATGATGGCCTGAGGCCCACAGAAAGGGCTCCGAGTGCCACTCTGGCCAGTGCCATAGGTTCGCCATCACTGTCCTAGGAGATGACTTACCCCAATCATCCAGCCAGTGGAACAGAAGTGACATTTAAGGCCAGACAAAAAGAATAGATTACCCCGATGGCGCTCATGGTCTGTTTGGTTCCAATTGATAACATTGCTCACAGTAGAGGAATATATCACTAACAGAATGATTCCCCCATTGTCTTTCACTGGACGTTTACAACTTGTAAGAAGGAGGAGCATTTCTAAATTACTGTATTCCAATTCAACAATGCATTCTCTTGTTAACCCCTTGACCGACATTTGACGTAATCAGTATGCATCCCGTGAGGTGCGTTCCGGAACTTTGAAGTCCTATACGTTCAAAACGTCTGGCGCCAGCTCCTCACGGAGCCGTCGCCGAAGCTGCGGGTGTCGGCTGTATATATAGCCGAAACCGCCTCTAACACCGCGATTGGGGGGTCCACGCTTCGACGCAGCCCGGGATGCGCGATCTGCTTCTGGGAGCGGCTCCATGCATCTGAGCGTAACAGTGTTAATACACTCTTTATTAAACTTGTAAGGTGAAGAAGAGCTGGACAAGCGAGCAGTGGATCGCGGGTTCAAAGCGACCTGTAAAAGTAAATAAAAACAGTAAAAACCATTTGAATAAAAACATTTTTAATAAAAAGAGAAATGAATTAAACAAAATTAAAAAAACATTATTGGCCTGCTCGGTGAACCCATAAAGAACAATTACACGAAAACTCGCCAAAAAATGGACATCGTTAAGAAAATCTCTGCACAAAAAGTTCTAAAAAGTGATCAAAAAAAAGTTATTTGCCGCCAAATGGTACAGCCCATTGAAAGGGGAAACTCACAAGTAAAAAATATGCCCAAACTAGCTCTGATAACCAAAAAATATTAAAGTTAGTCTCCGAAGATGGCCGATGCAACAATCATGAGATTTCCCCTAGAGTAGTTTTTTCCAGTAAAATTGTGAAAAATAAACAAACTATATAAATGAGGTATCACCGTAATCGTAGTATTGTTAGAATAAAGATGCATATAGTATTGTTAAGTGCACAGTATACGGCCCCCAAAAAATACAAAAAGAAAGCGAAACCAAATTGAACAATTCTCTTTTCACCCATAACTCAAGAGTTAATAAAAATCTATCAATAAGTAAAGCCCACAAAATGACGTATTTGTAAATGCATCTCATGTCGCACAAAAATAAGCCCTTCTATGTCCAATTGCCAAAAAATAAAGATGGTATAGCCCAAAAAAGTGACAATGCTAATCTGCTCGGATGGCGCAGCTTTCCTTCGATGACTGGGGGTCCCCATAAGCAGGTTACCACCACATATGGGGATGTTATACGCAGAGGGAGGGGTATCAAATTTGTGGAGCGTTGTTTAGTATTTTATCCCACTGAGAATTTGTGCATTTTTTTGAGAAAAAACCACATAATTTAGCCAAAAAATGCACTTTCAAAATTGCATCTTATTTTGTTTTACCCCTGTAGTAAAACAATTAAAAGGTTTTTTAAAGCAAACTCATAAAAGTGTTTTATGTACGTTGAGGGTAGTAGTTTCTAAAATGGGGTAATTTATGGGTGTAAGCGAGTATGAGGCAGGGACGAAGGCGCCAGGTCACGAATAGGAGCATGCATAGGGGAGGGGACAAGGAGGAGATTTGAAAGTAGAGAAAGGACGAAAAGATGAAGAAATAGACAGGTAGGCGGGAAGCGGAGACCTCAGACGAGTAATGAAAGAGAAAGAGGAGCGGTGTGCGCGAGGAGAAGTTTTTAAGCGACAGGCAACTGATTCGAGGGAGTGATTAGGAGAGGCCTCTCAAAGTGACTTGAAAAACCTGAGCAGGTCCCTCTAGAGGATTTAGCATTTTTAAGGCAAATGTGAAAAATCGCACCTAACGTTCAAGACCCATAAATCCTACAAAAATAAGAGATGCATAAAAAACCAGTCACATAAAGTAAGACATTCGGTGAATGTTAGTTTTAAGTTTTATGATAGGACTTATGTTGTCGAAAAAAATCGTGAGTCTCATAACTCAATTTTGTCAACATAAACATGGAGTACAAAGAGTGGTCACAGAGGAACATTTTAAAATTTCAATGTATATGTTAAAGCGTTTCAAGGTAGAAACATTTGTAGTGACACAGGCAAGATTGAAAAAAATTGGAGTTGTCAGGAAGGTGAAAAGTGGGCTTCGCGTTAAGGGGGTCGAAGGGGTTAAACACAGGGAAAGTGGAAGTGTGAACAGCGCCATTATCACATTTCATTTGGAGGGGCAGAAGGGCCAAGCATCGTCTTTATGAAACCTGAATGATGGCCGGGGAGGATGAGGGGGGTTGGAAACTGTTGGACATTCAATGCTATGATTGAACGGCTTTTTAGGGATGTTGCAGAGTGGTTGAAAGGACCAGTGAGCATCCGGATCTAAGACTTGAGGACCGGCTTTCGTCGGCATGGGACTCAAGCACATTGCTGTATGTACCGTTGACTGCACTTAACTGCACTTCTACCACCTTCAGGATACTATTGGGGCCGGAAGCAGTCCTCAAAGGATATGTTTGTTATGAGGTTTTAAAAACCTCCCACGCTGAATCCACCCAGTGTTAGACTGTTGTGGAATGGAGGGAAAAAAAGGCATTTCTGAGAGTACAGGACCCTACTTCAGTCACCGGAGCCTAAAATAATGAAGGAAAAAGTGAGGTTACTCAAGTTGCCCTGCTCAAACTATTTATGAATAGTTTGCAGAGTCGCAGCGGAGAAAGGCTAAATAAGTTGATGGTTGCTTGACTGTTACCATTCGTAAAGGGTCTATATCGACTCTCTACAGATGGATTAAGAACATCTTTGGGCAGACATACCTGGCCCTCCGGTGGTCACGCCAGCTGGTGGATGCTTATGGCAAAAACTGTACAAAACAGTTCGGAAAATGACCAGTATTTCGGCTATGCTAAAAAACATAACTTTAGATTGTTGTATATAAGATAAAAGACAATCAAAGGTAAGATTAAAAAAATTACAAGATGATGTGAGTGTGATACAATGTAGCAGTATGCACGAACGTAATTAAACCATAAGCCAGTTTAACCTACAAATGTGATATTAATGTCGATATCACTATTCTAGAGGGTGGTAGGTCACAAAATAAAGCTACACTCTAAGATGACAGTAGTAATAGTATCGAGTGAGTATAGTAGCAATCAGAGTGTGCTACAGTCTATGTATTGCTTAGCTGGCCTTTATGCAAAATAGAGTGATATCGTTTCAATCTAGTCACAAAAAATATTTTTTTGTCGTTGTTCAACAATTATAAAACAATCATTAGGCTCAACCTGACGTGGTGGCATGCGTCTGTTCCCTCTAGCAGTGGCTTTTTGAGTGATAGCTGTGTGGATGCTGAAATAGGAGACCAGAGTTGGCACTTGTGGCAGTTAAAACATCTGGTGTAGGAGACGCTCAAAAACGTATAATGGACCAGAATTAACTTTGCTGCATTGGACAATAACCAGATCGTATCACTTAATGCACCTATGTGTTGACCTTCAGCACTGACTTGCTTCCCGGGCTATGGGACATGCCCACAAGCTAAGAAGTACTGCGGAGGAAATCAGAGGGTCAGGGGAAGAGGGGTACGATTGCTACTGTTTCAAACTTAGAGAGGAAAGGGAGGATGGAGTTACATACGGAGCCTCCCACAAACTCGTTACATGCCCTATTGTTTGGTAGCTAAGTGGTGTTATGCGGACATGGCGGAAACCCTGCATACCGACACTGCTAAACAGTCTGACAACCTAGGAAAAGTGTTCTAATGGAAAGGAGCATTGGGGCTCAGTTGGTTAGTCAATTCTATCCAAGTCAACTTCGCAAAGATTTGTATGATTCTCCATGTTTGCGTGCGTTTCATGAGCAAATTTTAAAACATAATGGAGGGTTTTTGATTAGATAGTGAGCCATAAGAATGGACGATTTGGCCAGCACTGGTAGCGCTGCAGAATATGTGGGGCTATATAAATAAAGCGGAAAGTATTAATATCTTGAATGGAATGGAAATGCTTTTCTTGTTTGTATGCCAATTCACCAGTATCAGAGGAGTAGGCTGATACAGCCATGGTATTTGCTGGAAAACATTGAAGGGTATTCCTATTGGGAGGGGGAGTGGAGATAGAGAGACAAAGGGAAGGGGAGGGGCCTTGTTCTTCTGCTTTAATTTAAAGTGATGAAAGGAGGAAGAGAGGAGAAATCGTGCTTTAGTCCCTTCAGTTAAGGTCTAGTGCCGTAGATGGCATCCTGACATTGTGTATGTAATACATCCTGATGTGGACCTTCTTAGAACACATAATTGGGATTCCAGCTTCATGATTTACACACGTAGACAATCTCTATGATAATGTATTGTTTGTAATTGGCTTGTGAGCCAAATATGTTGTATTAGTATGTGTTGATGAATGAAAATTTAATAAACATGTAAGAAAACTGGTAGGGATTTCTGGGGGACTCCAAATTTACCCATATAACAAATTCCAAGAGAAATAATAGAAAACATGGGTACAAGACACTGTCGCGAGGACCAGAGCAGAGACTCGTATTGGATTTTTAAACTAAACCTGACATCCCAAATAAACCTATATCTAACCCACAATAAGGTATACCCACAAGAACGTTAAATAGTGTAACCTTTGTTAGGATCAATATAAAAAATACTTCGACCCTCCCCCTTCAAAAAAGAAAAAATTGTAAAAAGAGATAAGTAGGAAAGTAGATAAGTCAGAGGCTTACCCTATCCATTTATAAGTGGGAGGTGGCGGGATGGGGGTGCAAGTTTATATGAGATTAAAAAATATAAAGTCGGGATAATCCTCCCTATAGAATATAATTTGTATTTCCATATCAAAAGGCTTTTTATTTAATTGGTTTTATATTAAAAATTTTATTAATTATATTAATTTATATTAATATACCCGTAGATTTTCTGGACATATAAGACGAACTTTTTTTCCCCAGAAAATGGGGAAAAAAAAAAACAGTGGTGCATCTCAGAGTCCGGATGTAGCGGACTGCAGGAGGGAAAATGGAGGGAACCTGGCTGTGCTCATGTTACCAGATAATGATGGACAGTAAGCGAGCCTGCACAGTGAAGAGCAGGGGTGGGGGATGGCTGTGAGTGCGGGCTGACACTCTTCTCCTCCCCTCTATCATTGCGCTGCGCTATCTCCTCGCTCCTCTCCACTGTGCTGCGCTCCTGCTGCTGCTGCCACAAAGCTCAATTTATATCGGTGCCCTGAGGACGGCAGCCCCGCCACTGCGCTCTGCCAGCTCTGCCGTCCTCAGGGCACGATATAAATGAGCTTTGTGGCAGAGTAGCGCAGGGAGCGCAGCAGCAGTGGGGAGAGAGGGGGGAGGAGAAAGGAGAAAGGCACTAACTTCGGCCCATCCCGCCGGCTTGTAAGTAAGAGGGGCTCAGAGTTGAAGACAGAGATTGAAGGTGCTGGCAGCGTTGAGAAGGGAGCCTTGTTACAGCGCCTGACGGGTCTGACCTGTAACTTTCCCCACCAGGATCAGATAAGTGATAAGTGCTCCCCCACCAGGTCTCTGCTCTCACACTCTTAAACCACTTGTTGCCTGGATGTAGTGGATGCTGTCTTGTAAAGGTTATAACCTTATCACAAAGACCAAGCTCTGTGGGCCATGTACAAGATGTCATCCTGTGTCCTCGCCCCCTCATAATTGTAATGCTCTTGTGACCATTGTACAAGCACTGTCACCTCCTGGCCCTTCTCCTCCTAGATGTAAGCTCTTGTGGATTTGGTCACATATACTCATAGATATACAGCCCTGGTAAACTCTTGGACCCTCTACTACATGCCACCTAATTGTAGTATTAAGATAGACGCGGTCGTACGGGAGTGGAGGAGGAGGGGAAGTGCTGCTCGTCCCTGCCCTCTTCAAGAGAAGAAACTAGGCTGCACTGCACCGACCAGTTACTTTACTGTTTACTTTAGTAAATGTGTTAGGCATACTATTGGGAAACAAACATTTTACTTTTTGGACTCCTCTCACTGCTAGCAAATAGCTAGTGCCCGCGTTTGGATCTTAAAAGCTTAATGAGATGGGGGGGCGTGACCGGAGCTGACTTGGGACAAACAGACGTGGCCCAATGAGCGCTCCGCTAACCGGGGCAATCTGCTTTAAATTAGCGAGGGTCCAAACTTCGCTCCCCACCCATGGGGAGGACGACGGGGGCCGGCGATGCGCCTCTCTAGGAGACAAAGAGAGGCCGGTGGCGCCGCATTCGCGGCGGATTTCTTTGAAAAAAAGAGCGGTGGAAAGTCCCGGCACCGCGAGCCAAGGAGGCGGCACCGCAACTCAGGCGGTGAGGCAGGCACCCTCCCCATCGCCCCTCCAGCAGCGCTGCCATGCGCTTCTTACATCGAAGCTGCTGAGCCCACAGCGGCGGGGAGGAACCCACCCATGTCCTTCCACAGCTCCCCAGCTTAAAGGCGTAAAAGGCACATCTGCTGGGTTGCCCCGCACACTGCAGAAGGGGGTGCTTCTAAAAGGCGCCCAGGTAAATAAGCAAGATTTCCCAGCCTTCTATTACTGCAGGAGGTTGGACCGGCTACCGGACGTCTCCAAGAACCCCCTCCCTTACAACACTACGCCCGGTCCCGCTCTCACACAGTGGAGGGCTAAGATATGATTGCCCCAGCCATAAGAATGGACCTGCGCCAGCACACCAACTTCTTATGCCGTCCTCACCCTCTCTATCTAAAGAGGAGAGTGAGAGCGCCACATCTCCAGGAGTTGCGGCTGTTGGGAAAATGCTTCAATGATGTGCTGATGCAATGCTTCACACAGCTGCCTCCTGATTGACACACGAGCTGTAGTCCACCCATTACGCATCAAGTATTTATCGCTATGCTCCAGCATTACTCAGCTGTTCCACTCTCGGGGACCACTTTGGCTATAATCCAAACAAGATGCCCACTAACAAAAGACTTAGAGAGCTGTGGATGAAGTCAGGAAACTGCAGGCAAGAGATGCAGCAGTTCACAAAAGATGTGAGCAGGGGGCGCACAGAGGGAATACTCTGGAAGACTGGATCATAATGCTGCCCGGACGGTACTATCGACATTACAACATAAAATGAAGAGCAAGCTTCAACTATCGAATCTGAAACGCCATGTAGAGGACTTGATAACAGGGACGTCGCGGCACAACATTAGAGTGGGGAATTAAGAACAGCAAGGGGAAGAGAACATCAAGGTTACTACAACGGTGTTAATATATCCGGATAGACCCCGGAGACTCCATTGAAAAATGGACAGAGCTCATAGGGAACTTCGTCGAAAACAGGCGGTCCCCCCTGCGGATGTATTTGTCATATTACTGAATTTGAGACCTATAAAGAGGAAATTATGAGTGGAAATGAAACATTCCGACAACTGAAATCAGATCCTTCCTGGCTCTCGGCTCAACTCTTTCAAGACCTCTCTGGGATTACGCTCCAACCACGCAGAGTATCAAACCTCTTCTGACGTGTTACGAGATAAAGGATCCCATACCGTGGGGTTCCCGTTCAGCTGACGGCTAGAAAAGATGGATTTCCGCCACCCTTAGCGTTCCAGAGGAAGTTAGGCCTTTGTGAGGTCTTCAGCTTTGATCCACAATGACCTCAATGATTGGCCGCAGAACCAACGACACCAAATGTTGTCTCCAAAATGGCAACCAGACATCCGCCTAAGAAGAGCAGAAAAAGCCCAGGACGACGGCCTCCAACGGGGCGATAAGTATATAGTTAAGCCTTCGTTGATTAACGCTAGGACTTAATGTGTTAGTAAGGTGTATATTTTAAATTTATGATGGGTTAAAATACATTGGGTATAGTAAGATCTTTTTGTAACATTTCCTAACAAAACAATAACCTTTTACTCTCTTTGACTCCCCAATGATCAAAGGGTCCCCCGATAGGCCTGATCATAAGGCCCAGGTGCAACTCAGTGGTTAGAGATAGATTATTCTGTAATATGTTGACAATCGGTTTGTGATTCTCCCCACGAAGTGAATCCTCGGATAGTCTCGCTCCTCGTGAGGAGCTGACATTCTCAGTATGCTTTGTTACTGTTTAAGGAGGATTGCAGCGAGAATGGCAGTAGGCCTCCCCTAGCTATACACAATTTGTTTATGTTGTTCTATTTGGGGGGGGAAAAGTGTTATTTGATTTAAGGTTTGATCCATGGATCACTTTATAGGTTGTTCTCCAGCGCCATAGGCGTAGAGTGGAAACAGTATTCAGCTGGGTCCCCGGGAGGAGAGACCCTCACAGCTGAGTTTCCATTGCCTCTACTTCAGTTACAAAGTCACAGGCTCATTACTTGTGAAAATGGTTTTAAAGTCTTCTCCTTTAAAGTGAAAGGCCTTAATTCAGATGCCAAGAGGCGATTAGCACTAAAGAGAAAATAAGACTGCTAAAGCTTGAATAGTCTTTCTCCAGAGACCATTTGAGCAGAATCGGGATCATTCGATTTTGCTAAGCACTGGTTCCCAACAGCCTATATGGCGCATGCCCCACGAAAAAGAAAGCGGGAGTAGCCATACAAGATCCAGCCATGTCCCATCCCAATAATAGATTAGTGAGGTGACCCCCCAAGGGTTCGGCTTCATTATTCTTAGGGGTATATATATGATGTCAATGTAACCTTATGCAATGTTTTGCCCCCAATAATCGCAGATGCCTTTGCTCACTAGGTTCTTCTCCAAATTATACTCGACCCAGCTGAAGTTACTTTGCTAGGGGGGTTGATTTCAATGATATTTTTTCAGACACTGCGATCGCCTGACCCTTCCTGCCACGTCCTACACCGGAGAGTGTGAGAATCACTCGCTTTCTACGTCCGTCAATTTAATGCGTAGCTATTCGCTGTAAGACCTATGGCGTGTAAATAACCCTTACGCAAAGAATACACCTTCTATCCCCGCCCTAGAACTCATTTAGGATTGATTCTTTTTTTGGTAATATCCTGTCCTAAAAAGCCTGCATTTGTCAACCAAGAGGCCACATTACATGGTTGATCCACGCCCCGGTTGTCATAGATAGCGTTAGGGGATTGCCCTCTCTAAAAAACAACGCATTGGCGGAAATGACATTTTGAACATCGGCCTTAGGAAACTTGCGGACAGTCTTGGTTAATTATTCAAAGAGAATACCCAACAGCACCTTCGGTCCGTTCTATGGGAAAGCACCTAAGACGGTCTTTAGAGGAGAGGCAATTCATAGCTTCCAATTAAGAGAGACAGACTTGGAATATTCTAAGTTTTCAAACAGCAATAGGCCAAGCGGAGCGGGACTTACACATACTCACCCACACATTCTACTTAGGAAAAATCTTAGTGCTTCGATCGAGGAAGAATGAGAGGCTAGATTGTTAGATGTCGAGCGTTGCTTCAATTCTCCAAACGTAGGTTATACGAATTGGGAATAAAGCACACACGATGCTGGCTAGCCGTTGCCGAAATAAGATGGTTTTAACAGACACCCACATATAGGATAGGGGACGAACCCTAACTAGCATACCGCTAAGATTGCTGAGCGTTTTCATGTCTTATATCTAACCTCTATTGTCATTGCCCATCTACTCTCTCTGCTATCACCCTAGAACGGCGAATAAAACTAGACCAATATCTCTCATCAGTGTCTCTACCCCGTCTAACGACAGAGGCACTGACCCAACTAAACGGAGTGTGACCCCGGAGAGAGATAGAGGAATGGTAGAGAATTGGGGAAATAAGGGCCCAGGCGCGGACGGATTACGTACCTTATTAAAACTTTTCTAGACACTTCTTCTGCCATCACATGGTGGGAAACTATTCAACAAATTCTAAGGCGAGGCGATCCCCCAAACAATGGTGAGTCGCTAGATTACAGTTATCCTAAGCAGGGAAAAGACCCCTCAGAAGCTTAGCTACAGGCCATTAGTTTGTTAATACAGATCTTAGGATCTTACTAAGCTTTGGCGAACAGATTAAGGAATGGCTCCCGACATGATACATAAGGACCAAGGGGTTTTTCCGTATAGACAGGCAGGCGATAACACTCGACGTACCAGTGACTGATAGATCTGGTGCAGAAAACCAAGTCAGAAGCCTTGGTGTTGAGTCTAGATGTGAAAAAGCATTTGACCGATTAAGATTGGCATTATATGTTCCGGACATTACAACAAAACTTTGGTGTTACGGGGACAAGTTCTGAACGCCTTGTCCATCTATATTCTCCCATACAGGCAAATTAGACTACAACATGACCACTCAATCTTTGACAATTAATAATGGTACCCGTCAAGCTGCCCTATCCCTTAGTGTATGTTTTAGCGTGAGCCCTTGGCAGCACGCTATCAGAAAACGAAACCCCAGACATAAGGGTGATCGAAGTGCGACAAACCGTTCAAAATAGTTGTTTGCGGATGATGTGCTTCTCACTATCACTGACCCCCTCATTATCATCCCGAACCTGAACACGAAATTGAGGAATATTAGTAAAACCATCTCTGAGATACAAAATAACAGACTAAGTCGAGAAGCAATTGCAGTACATTATCTCCCAACCTTGTAAGCCTTGGAGGACCGCTTTTACTATAGCTGGAATTGACCTCCATAAAAACGTGGGGATAAAACTACCGATCATATAACTCGCTATACAAAGAAAACTTCCCCCCGTAATCAGGATGTGAGGAGGCAGTACAAAAGCTGGCGTTTACTACTAAACTCCTATCTAGGTAAATAGCGGCTAAAAAATGTCATACTCCCCAGATTTTTTATATCTGTTTGAGAAGCTTCCAGTGAGTGGTCCCATTAGACTGAGGCAATTCAATCAACTGTTCTTGGATTTTATAGGAACTCCAAGAGACATAGGATTCAAAACAGTCTTAAACAGCACCTAAATAACCGAGGGGGTCTTGGACTACCCGATATCGCGGTGTATTACTATGCTACTCTCTAAGACAATAGTATCAGGACTTTTCACCATTGGACGGCTTTCAACAAGTGGACAGAAATTGAGAAGACTCTTGGTAGCTCCCGCCATCCGCAAGCATTGATATGGGGGCCAACATTGGACATTCCTACACACTCCCTATTAGGTCCATAGGCGTTTACCAGAGACGGTCTGGAGAAGAGGTCGAATGCGTATTCTCCGCTTACTTTGAAGTCAACCCTCACCCGTTTCTATATACACCAAGAGGATTACCCCAAAGTCCAAACCTGAACGACTTTGTGAGTTTTTGGAGCCGACCGATGAGCCCATATGATATTTTATCATTTTAGATATTAAGACCTGACTGAACTACACACAACTACCAAGAAACACCTCCTAAATCATCAGGATCTCAGTAGCTGATCGTCCCTGTCGTGATGCATCCCCGCTGCAAGTACGTTACCCACAGATTACCAATACTGTATGTCTATATAACAATCTCATGATACCGGATCTTAGGAATTTTGAGCGGATCTGTTCTCATGGGGTCGGGTCTAGAGGGATTATTTCAGATTTATATTGTCTGGTCATGGCCACCAGACTATCCAGATTTTGATTAAAACATGGGATGGTACATGACTTAAAATGGGAAAGAATGGCTGGGTCAGGACACTTTCGATTTATTGGATTGGAAAAAAAGATTATGGGATAGGGCCCCGAAAGGTTTTTTATTCACTATAACAAAGAAAACCAATATAAAAATGTGATTGCATTGGTACCATTAACCCCGGCGCTTTACACAAAAATGGATTCCAAACATCCACGGTTATCTGTTGGAGTGTAAAGCTCAGGAGGTCACACCCTATTCACATCTTTTGGGTTGGAATGTGGGGCTCTATCCAGACCTTTTTGAAAGGTAAGAAGGTGGATTAGTATAGAAAGGGTGCTTCAGGAGATGACGTTAGGGCCAGCAGTATGCCAATCGTGTTTGTGTTAGGGCTTCCTCCGCCGGAGTGGGCTAAATTGCAGTCAAAACGCTCGCTCAATATGTTTTGTTGCTGCAAACGACCCTGATCTCGCCTTGCATGGAGAACGTCTGCACCACCGTGCAATGTTGGGATCTCATTGCCCGATTAGGCATATCGACCTTCTAGAAATGATGATGCCTCGGCATGAAAAATTCGACAGGTTGCTCAAAAATCTGGTCCCCTTGGGATACTGTCGCAGCAAGGTTAGCCTACTGATGTTTTACTATAGATTCCCCGATTAGGGAAGTGATCCATGGATTATATGATATGTTAGTTTGTGTTGGAAATTAATAGTGGTTTATAGGTTGGACCTTTGGTCCCTTTTTATTTCTTTTTTTTTTATATATTCATCTTGCATAAAGTAATTTAACAAGAGAGACTGAGTTCGAATGAAAGACTTTATTTTTTTTTTTTTCCCATAAGAATTGGACTTTGCTCCTTGCTCACCTGCTATCTACTTAGCCATGTACAGTTGCCTATTTTGTCCGATTGTTACACCGCCTACGTGAGGTCCTGCGTGACCTAACTATTATTTTATGTACTAATGTGCGGTATATGCTTATACCAATCTGGTAAGACTATGTTTTATTGCTTGAGCATAATTGTTTGTAACTCCTTTTCCTTTTTTTGAAAAATAAAAATGTAAGTTGGAAAAAAAAAAAGCTTAAGAGATATAGAGTCGTCTGATCAGAGTTCACATGGAACAAAGTTTGAACTCTTTTGGCTTCCATAGGTAAGGCATAGGTAAGGTAACTATAGTAGCACAGCCGTGTCTGAGTCTGAGAAACCTTAGTAACACAGAACCCATTCTTCATTGTTTTACATATGTAATATAAAGGTAAATGCTCGTGTTTTATGTATTGACAACTAAAGTTTTTTCTTAACTGATATTTTTATTCCGTGATGAAAGAACCCGAACACCAACCAGTGGCAACCACGTGACCAGAATAGATCACAGGCTCCGTAAGACTTTGGCTTACATATGTTAGTATATATGAGGAGGGCTATTGATATTGTTATCATGTTTCATGCCTGATAAATGTCCATGTTCTAGACCGAAATGTGTTGCTTTTATTAATAAAGAATCCGACAAATTGCAACCTCAGGTGAAAGAAACAAGTTCCTTATAGCACTGATCAATTATCTGGTTTCTCTTACTGAAAGGATCAGTTCCACTTATCTTTCAGTATGTTTAAAGGTTCGAAAGTTGTTATTACATAAATAGACACATGTCAGATTTAGAATAAAAGGGCTGACCCTTGACTCACAAATTGGGTGTTACTGTACCCACGCTGGCGCACTTGCTGATGCTGGCGACTTTTCACATGTCGCTGGCTGCTTTATTTCTTCGCCAGGCCCTGCCTGAAGCCTCTTGTATCGTGCTATGAAAATGCAACGCACAGGTCCTGGCATATGATAAATATCCCCCATCGTGTGGGGATAACTTTTGAACTCTTTAATATAGTGAGCTGGGCCAAGACCACAAAACAGCCACTCTGCCTGCTTTCGGTGGACGCGGAAAAGAACTTCAACCTGGACAGCCCTGAACCAATTGAAAGTGGGGGCCTCACTGTCTGGCAGTCTGAACTGCAACCAAGATGGGTTGAACCCACAGAATGAAACTGCTGGAACTTGTAGAGTCTAATGGACTGTTTAATAATGAATTCCATGCAATCGCTTGTACTGAAATTGACACAGATGCAATGTCCTATTGTATGAATAACCTGCCTTTAACCCATGATTTGTATCATACTGCCTATTCAGGTAAATACAGAGTAGGAGCAGGCAGTTGAAGTGCAGCCAAATATAATGAGGGGGTTAGCTAGAGTGTGCCCCTATTGTAGTGATAAAATTGGCAATGCTAAGTATACTCCAACTAATAGCAACCCAGATAGCAATGCTATAGGTTTCTTGTGAAGTTAATGTACATGATATTTACCATAGTTCCCTTCCAGCTCAGAGTAAAGAGAGTCCTCTAGAATCTGAACAGACGGAATGTGAACGGAGTCCATTTCAAATGGCTGTAGATGCTGAAATTGTAGACCTGGTTGCCAATGGTGCTGAGACCTATAAAGTGCATGACAATTTATTATGGCCTCCGGATGTGTTCCATTAAAGGCCCTTCTAACAAGAATCTGGAGGATGTGAGGATAGCCTGTCACTGGTTAAGTGTGAATGTGTCTGTAAACCTCACATAATGCATGGTCATATCAAGTCTGAATTTGTGTGTGAACAGCATAGAAGTCATAATTAAAGTCATGCGGATAATGAGGAGAAGCCTGTTGGATAAGAGGGAGAAGAGGAAGAAAAGGATGAGCCAAAAGTGGAGACAACAGTAGTCACTGTGAGTAAACCTGAACAACCACTAACTTTACTCCAGTCCGAGTGGAAAACACTGAGCGGCTAAACCTTACTTCTGCTGGTAACTCAGTGTAGGACCCCGGTACATGGGCAAGAGTAAACCGCAAACTTCAGGTGATGAGTGGCTTAAATACCAATTAACTACAATTACTACAGATGGTAAGGAAGATGGTTGTGGTGTTCGGAGTCTGACATAAGTGAATCACCTGTGTGATAAGATGGAAACCTGGGTTGTCCTGTCCCCAAAAATTTCACCCAGGAGAGAGGATTTAGAAGGTACACCAAGGATGAAGAAAAAGAAATGGATGGTTAAGGTGGACTACACAGAGATAATTAAAAGTACAAAAACCCCTTGGCCTACAATGTGTAAAAAGAAAAGTGTTTGGCTTTGTCATGCATGGCCAAAATACCCTCATGTAAATTTGGACGATAGTGATCTAGATAAAAGGTCAGGGAAGACTATTGGAATGCCACCCGTCCATATTGAGGATGTTAGAACAGAGCTAAAAATATTAAAGGTGCATAAGTCTGGGGGACGGACAGACTAAATGCTAGAGCCCCGTAGATGTGTAGTGATGAACTAGCTGGAATTTTCACATCTCTGTTTAATTTGAGTCTAACTAAGGAAAAGGTACCTTTTCTATGGAAGACCTCCAATATTATCCCCATGAGTAAGGTGCCGAGACCACAATGTCTGACTGATTACAGACCAATCTCGTTAACGTAACTAATTATGAAAATTTTTGAGAAACTAGTAATGCTTAACCATTTTTAGATCCCTTAGTGTAGAAGACGCCCTAATATACCGTATTTTTCGGACTATAAGGCGCACTAAAAATTCTTTGATTTTCTCAGAAATCAAAGGTGCGCCTTATAGTCCAGTGCGCCTTATATATGAACTGTACTTAGACAACAGCTGCCTTGAACTGTGCACAGGTCTGCCACCTGCTGGTCATTCACCCATATAAACAGGTGCGCCTTATTCTCTGGTGCGCCTTATAGTCCGAAAAATACTGTACTTGTTGAATAGGGTGTATTTCCACTTGGACGCCCCAAAGACCTTAGTGCGACTGACCTTCTTCGATTTCAGTAATACTATCATTCCTGCAAACTGCAAGAAAAACTATGGTTTCTGCAGGTGGGGAAAGGGTTGGTTAACTGGCTGATGGACTATTTGACAGCTCGCTCACAGACACATGGTCGGATGAGGCATAGGTGTCCCGCAGGGGACGGTTTTGGCATTTTTTTATTTATTATCAACACCTCTGACTTCAGAAAAAACTAAACTGAATGTTCCTACGAAAATATTCAGATGACGAAGTGTTAGTAGGATACATAAAAGATGGTGTAGACACAGCCTATAAAAAAGCGGTGGGGAAATTTACAAGCTGGTGTGCCTATAATGCCCTGCAACTGAATGTTAATAAGACAAAGGAGCTAGAAATTAATTTTCTGCAGGAAGTTACAGGTTCTAGTGAATTGTTATATATTGGTAACACAGAGGTGGAAAGAGTGCACTACTACAAATATTTGGGCATCATAATGGATGATAAATTGGCATCAGCAATTAGAAAAACAATAGTGCTTTGCACTTTTTATCATACAGTGGTTATAATTGCAGTATTTACCATATCTGCATGGGAAAATCGTATCTGGGTTAGGGATAGTAAAAGATTGGATAGAATATTGTCACGTCTGCGCCTGCTGTCTCCTCTATCCATGCTGGTAGGATTAGGAGTTTTTCGTCATCCTGCAGTCTGAATTAGGTTCTATGGCTGTCTGACCTGATGTCTGCCACACCACTCACTTATTCTGTATTGCAAGAGTTAACACTGTGGATCTGTAATTGCTTGCTCTTTCCACCTGTAGCAGGGCCTAGGTTCCCTATTAGTGTCCAGTTTAGCTTTGACTCCTTGCTGGTCAGACTGCTATCTTGCTGTGTTCTCTAGCTTCTCTAGTTCTGGTTTCTGATCTCTTGCCTGTGTCTGGACTACTCTATTTGGATTGTGATTTGGTTATTGTTATTCCCCGCTGTTGCTGAATCAGATTGTATACCTTGCCTTATTGTGTTTGTTTGTCTGTATTGTTACATGGTCACACCTTACCCAGGGAGCGAAAGTCACCCAGTTATTGGTCTCCGTTTAGGGGAGATTCAATAAGTAGGTAGGGATAGATTGGGGGTCTCAGTGTCAGGGCTCACTGTCCTTGTTTGTGTCCTGCCATTACAAATATTCAGAAAATCGACCTCAATTGTGAGTATTGCTAATGAAGATCACCCACTACATGAGGTAATTTGGTTCCCGCAGTTTTAGTACAAGGTTTTTATTAATGACATGTCACACTGAGAGCTATAGAAGATCATTTGTTCCCTCAGCTCTAGTTATGACAAATGGAGTTTAATGAACATGAGCAGTCAGAGGAAGATGAATCAATAAAGAAGGCAGTAGTCTGGCACCAGCCGACCCCAGCGTTGTGTACCTTCAGTGAAACTCGGCATGGATCTTGACAGGGTAGTTAGGCCATATTGCACTGGTCTGAGTAACGGTGGTGCTCAGCAGAAACAAAGACAGTCCAAATGTAAGGTGTAGAAAGCAGCAGTACTCACCAATACAGTGCGAAATATATCCTTTATTGAGGTGCGTACAGGTGACAGAGGCGGGCCAGGCGACGGGCCGTTTCGCGCTAGTCTAGCGCATTATCAGCCAATGACGTCATCCCCTCCGCGCGCGCGCACATATATTGCCTATCGGGCGGGTCGACGGCGTTCATGGTAACAGCAAACAACAACAAGTGCAAAACATAATACACATAAATGTGACAGTTATAAATCAATACGTAACCATGTTTAAAAACATCCCGCTTACAGCGCTAACACTGGACTTGCTGCAGTAGCTAAACACAGGAACAGCTATTAAGTACGAAATAGAGCAAGCCCAGTTCGGGACAATAACGCCGACTGTAAGGTAGGTAGGCATGACCACTAACTGATAATCTCACAAGGGCAGAGGTACTCACAGGAAGCGCTGAATCATTTCTGTCATTCAAACCCAGGGCTTCCTATGGCATCAAACCGGATGATATTGTCTACTTTCCTGCCTTAGCACCTGTTTTATTCCTATCACCACCGAGGGGATCCACTTTAATCTGTTCCAACCTCGCAAACCGTAAGCCCCGTGGGTCTCCTCCATGCTGTTCTCTGACATGATTGATTAGGAGGCGGGGCACCCATCCCCTGTGTCATCGATTTGAATGTGTTCTCTGAACCTCACGTAGAGTTTCCTCCGTATATTTTTTTCCCAATGTAAAACCGTTTGCTGCATGGCAAAAAATATATAGACTACATATGTGGATTGCATGAAATAAAGGATTTGACCGCCCTATGCATGATACCCCCCAACTGGATAGATTTAGCTGACTATTGACTATTGTCAGATTTTAATGACTATTGTACTCACAAAACCTGCATGAGCCACATCTGAAATTGCCTATTGGAGTGCTTTTTTTCTAGCCAGGATTGGTTTTGTGTGGAAAAATCGGCTCCATACCAATAAACTACGCACTGGGGGACACCGTCTAAAGGCACACACCATGGGCTACACTAGTGATGTCCTTGAGCTGGGCATCCTGACCCGGATGCCCCAATCTAGATATAGCGGGTATACCAGTTCACAGGGACTAATTCGAACAGAAGGTAAACCTTTATACCCGTATCCTCGGATCTACAATTCCCTGTGGTATGCTTCCCTCCTGTCTGGGCCGACGTACAACAACCTTTTTGGGACATACTGGTAACCTTTGTGATAGGCCTCTAACACGATCTCATTGGGATTAACCCCTCCGCCATTAACCGTTCTCCCAGTTCTCGGCTGTTGGAAAATATAGAGTGTCATTACTATTGATGCCGTCCTAAGTCTAAGGAATTGAGCATAAGGCGACCTTTATTTTTTTCGCATGGAATGGATGGTGGCTGTCAAATGAAGGAGGGAATTGGTGGCTTGTTTCCTTTCTAAAGGCGATGTGCACAGTACCGCCTGATTCTCAAAAACCTTCACATCCCAGAATCGAGTGTTTTTCCACCATAAACAGCAGTAAAGCTCATATTCATGGGTGATGGGTATTCAGGTATTCGACAAATCAAAAAACTCCGCACGGTGCCCTCCCATACAATGAATACGTCATCCACGTAACGGTGGAAGGCCCTAATGTTTGAGGTGAAAGGGTTGTCGAAGAGTAAACACACGCGGTTCTCGAAGAAGCGAGAAACAAGTTGGCGAAAGGTAAGCAACGGGGTGCCCATACTGTGGCCCACTCTCTGGACAAACCAACGACCATCAAACATAAAGGCATTATGAGACGCACAAATGAGGCCTTGCAGACAAAGTCAACGAATTGAGGACTCTATTGGCATTAACCAGTAGCTGGTGAATACATTGTACGCCTAAGTCTTGCGGGATACAGAGTGTATAAACTCCTCGACGTCGATGACCTAGGGTGTAAGTCCTCCTTCCAACATGTCTCTAACCACTCTGAGAATGAGTTAGTGTCCTTTAGATACGATGGTATGTCGCATAAATGGACGTAAACAGCCAGTCCAGGTACTGTGACGGGTTTCGGTAAGAGACCGATTTCCTGCCACAATCGGTGGCGGCCCGGGGGATTATCTAAGATTGTGCCCTTTGGGACAGGATATTTAGGACTCTCCGGAGCAATTTAATAGCAGTGTGTTCGGACAGTAAACCTGTTTCAACATACCCCTTCTAAGGAAGGAGCATAGGAGGGTTTTGATACCTAAGGGTGGGATTGTTAGCCAGGGGGGGTGTACGATAGAATCCCCCCAACTGGTCTATTCCGCTTCTCTCTTATAATATTCCTGGTCTTATGACCACATTCCCACTTGTCTGCTGGCTTCACACAACACTGTCAAGGGAACTGGAGCCAGCGAAGGGCCTGTTTTTCGCCCGCAGTTAGATTGCTGTGGCCGCTGGATATATGAGGGCCCTAACGTCGTCCCTGACACGTTGACAAAAAATGTCCATGGGGGAGCCAGCGGGCAAGGGGGGACAAAAGGAGGATCTAACACCCTTCTTGAACGCTTCCACCTCCACTTCTGAGAGACCCAGAGATCGAAAGACAACTGCTTCAACCCCCGCTGCCGTGGAGCAATGCGAAATGGCCAAATGGCAAACACCGTCTGACCCCTTTAGGAGTGCGCATCCGAGGGGGAGATGGAGGAAAACGAAAATCGATACCCCTACCGAAGAGGAAGCTAGGTCTCATGGCGATAAAACTGACAGTTGATTTTTCTGTACAACAAGATTTAACCCACTATCCCTCTAACCCTGAAGCACCTGATCCGGCCGGTCGGGGTACACACCCCACCATTCTTACCGGACTGTCCTGAACATCGACTAACCTCACATTGTTTAAATCCCTCCCAATGCATAAACTGGGAGACATGTCCCTGCCGCCGTTGAGGACATTAGAGACACTAATTGTTAACCTTACTACTTAGTCTTGTCTGATGAATGTATTCACCCTTAAGGAAAGGCCTTAATTATGCCATTACCATTTATTGACCCTATGCGTTTGAAGTTGATTTGTTTAAAGGCATACGTAAATTGAATTTACATAAAATGTTTTCAGGGCGAGAAAAGTGTGGGATGGGGGGAACCAATAGAATCCGTAGGGAGGGCCAGATCCCTGTGGGTTGTTGGACCTTTAGGTTTTTCTCTTCCTCCAGTTTTTTCCCCCCCAGTCCATCTCAGCACACTTAGATCTACCCACCATTGAGTGCCTTTGGAGTGTTGGAAATACTACCTGTCCGCCTGATGCATTCAACGGACCATCGACGATAATCCAGTGGCAAAAGTGGAGGTGGAAGCGTTCAAGAAGGGTGTTAGATCCTCCTTTTGTTCCCTGCTCCCCCGATTGCGCCTCTGGCTCCCCCATTAGCATTTTATTGACTCATTGTGTCGGGACAGTATTAGGCGCCATCATATATCCAGCGGCCCACAGCAATCTAACTGCGGGCGAAAAACAGGCCCTTCGCTGGCTCCAGTCCCTTGACAGTATTGTGGTGAAGCCAGCGGACAAGGGTGGGATTGTGGTCATAATGACCAGGGAATATTATAAGAGAGAAGCGCATAGACAGTTGGGGGATTCTATCACGTACACCCCCCTGGCTAACAATCCCACCCTTAGGTATCAAACCCTCCTATGCTCCTTCCTTAGAAGGTATGTTGAAACAGGTTTACTGTCCGAACACACTGCTATTAAATTGCTCCCGGAGAGTCCTAAATATCCTGTTTGGTACTTTCTTCCCAAAGTGCACAAATCTTTAGATAATCCCCCGGGCCGCCCGATTGTGGCAGGAATCGGTTCTCTTACCGAACCCCTGTCACAGTACCTGGACTGGCTGTTACGTCCCACTTTATGCGACATACCATCGTATCTTAAAGACACTAACTCATTCCTCAGAGTGGTTAGAGACTTACACCCTAGCGTCCATCGACGTCGAGAGTTTATACACTCGTATCCCGCAAGACTTAGGCGTACAATGTATTCACCAGCTCCTGGTTAATACCAATAAGAGTCCTCAATTCGTTGACTTTGTCTGCGAGGGCCTCCAATTTGTGCTGTCTCATAATGCCTTTATGTTTGATGGTCGTTGGTTTGTCCAGAGAGTGGGCACAGCTATGGGCACCCCCGTTGCCTGTACTTTCGCCAACTTGTTTCTCGCTTTCTTCGAGAACCGCTGTGTTTACTCTCTCGACAACCCTTTCACCTCAAACATTAGGGCCTTCCACCGTTACGTGGATGACGTATTCATTGTATGGGAGGGCACCCGTGCGGAGTTTTTTGATTTTGTCGAATACCTGAATACCCATAACCCCATGAATATGAGCTTTACTGCTGTTTATGGTGAGAAAACACTCGAATTCTTGGATGTGAAGGTTTTTGAGAATCAGGGCGTACTGTGCACATCTGCCTTTAGAAAGGAAACAGCCACCAATTCCCTCCTTCATTTTGACAGCCACCATCCATTCCATACGAAAAAAGGTCTGCCTTATGCTCAATTCCTTAGACTTAGACGCATCAATAGTAATGACACTCTATTTTTCCAACAAGCCAGAGAACTGGGAGAACGGTTAATGGCGAGGGGTTATCCCAATGAGATCGTGTTAGAGGCCTACACAAAGGTTACCAGTATGTCCCAAAAAGAGTTGTTGTACGTCGGCTCCAGACGGAAGGGTAAGCATACCACAGGGAATTGTAGATCCGAGGATACGGGTAAAAGGTTTACCTTCTCGTTCGAATTTAGTCCCTGTGAACTGGCTATACGCCAGGCTATATCTAGGAATTGGGGCATCCTGGGTCAGGATGCCCAGCTCAAGGACATCACTAGTGTACGCCCATGTGTTGCCTTTAGACGGTGTCCCACAGTGCGTAGTTTATTGGTACGGAGCCGATTTTCCACACAAAACCAATCCTGGCTAGAAAAAAGCACTCCTATAGGCAATTTCAGATGTGGCTCATGCAGGTTTTGTGAGTACAATAGTCAGCTAAAAACTATCCAGTTGGGGGGTATCACGCATAGGGTCAAATCCTTTATTTCATGCAAATCCACATATGTAGTGTATATTATTTTTTGCCCATGCAAACGGTTTTACATTGGGAAAACTATACGGAAACTCTACGTGAGGTTCAGAGAACACTTCAAATCGATTGACACAGGGGATGGGTGCCCCCGCCTAATCAATCATGTCAGAGAACAGCATGGAGGAGACCCACGGGTCTTACGGTTTGCAGGGTTGGAACAGATTAAAGTGGAACCCTCGGTGGTGATAGGAATAAACAGTTGCTAAGGCAGGAAAGTAGACATATCATCCGGTTTGATGCCATAGGAGCCCTGGGTTTGAATGACAGAAATGATTTCAGCTGCTTCCTGTGAGTACCTCTGCCCTTGTAGATTCATCAGTTAGTGGTCATGCCCTACCTACCTTACAGTCGGCGTTGTCCCGAACTGGGCTTGCTATTCGTACTTAATAGCTGTTCCCTGTGTTTAGCTCCTGCAGCAAGTCCGAGTGTTAGCGCTGTATGCGGATGTTTTTAACATGGTTACGTATTGATTTTAACTGTCACATTTATGTGTATGTTTTGCACTTGTTGTTGTTTTGCTGTTACCATGACGCCGTCGACCGGCCCCGACGCATATATTGTGCGCGGCGCCGGGGGATGACGTCATTTGGCTTGATAATGCGCTAGACTAGCGCGAAACGGCCCGTCGCCTGGCCCCGCTCTGTTCCTGTACGCACCTCAATAAAGGATATATTTCGCACTGTATTGGTGAGTGCCGCTGCTTTCTACACCTTACAGTCAGAGGAAGATGTGCAGCTCAATGAGGCTCCACTCAATATCTAAGATAAATGTATTGGATGTTTTTCATGTCTTTTTGAATCTGTGTGTTATTTATTTATCTGTGTATGTAAATGTAATTGTATTTCAATGTAGTGGATGTGATACTTTAATTTTTCTCAGGAGACAAATAAAGTTCTATCATTATTATTTGTGATAACGGTGACCCCAAATGTAACTGTACCTCATCGCATGAACTTTGACCCTGGAGGGGAGGTTGATTTATGTGGAAAAATTCAGCCTACAGGAGGGGAGGATATGTGCCAGGGTAACCACTCCAGTAGATTTTAGTGTAGGATGAATATGTTGCACAATTGTGGGAAAGCTGGGTGTTTTGCCACTAATGAGGAGTAATTTGCATCCAACTGGAAGTCCTGTATAAATACCTGGTGCAGACTTCCCACAAATGCTCCACCCTGGGGAAGAGACAGGCCATGCCAAAAGCCTGTGGAGCTGTGAAAATAAACTGATACAAGTGTTTGTGGTGCAAGGCAGTAGGCCTACACCTGGTGAGGCAGGGAACCTCAATGTATAGTTAGTGCCAGAGAGGCATAGGCTTTATTTTATTATTTTATTCCCAGAACCAGGACCTAAGTTCATCCAAGATGCAAGTGAAAAAAAAAATGGCAGCAGTCCAAGATTGATTGTGTTCAAAAACATACTGTTTTATTCCAACATGTGCCAAGCTACATTTCGGCTCCCAAAGCCTGGAGAGCTTGAGAAAGGCTCTAGGCTTTGGGAGTCAAGCTTTAGAAAGGCTCCAGGCTTTGGGAGTCGAAACGTAGCTTGGCACATGTAACATTTTGAAAACTACACCACTAAATAAAAATCTTAAAATTAAAGTTAAAGTTTCATGCAGTTAGTGATTGTGATAGGCTTGCCTAAAGAGGTGGGTTTCATGAGCACCTTTGAAACTTTGGAGGCTGGATATTAATCTGATAGATCAGGGTAGTGCATTCCAGAGAATTTGTGCAGCTCTTGAGGACATGAGTGGGAGATTCTAATAAGGGAAAAGAATAATCTAAGATCACTGGCAGATCGAAGAGAATGTTTTGGGCGATAGACTGAGTTGAGAGAGGAGAGCTAGGGAGGTTTAGTATTAAAGCTTTGTGGAAGAGGGTGATGAATTTAATCTGTATGCGGAAGGAGATGGGTAACCAGTCCATTAAGGACCGAGGAATCTGTGTAGTGTTTGGATTGTAAGACAAGCCTGGCTGCTCTCTAAAGAATAGATTATAAAGGAGAGAATTTAGTCCAAACTTGTCGGATTGTAGAAATATCTTTGCTCTTGTGGCAAGAGCAAGCAACAGATTAAATATATGATGCAAATGACAGGTCTGAGCCCAGCGCAAATTTAAGACAGCGGGCCTATTGCCTCTGGGTTATGGTGATATAACATATGGAAATGGAGAAGTCAGGTTTGGGATGGTGGAAGTTCCATTTTGGAAACATTATGTTTCAAGAAAATAGAGGACTTGATTTTTAAGTCATTAGAGAGACAGTCACCGGTGTTCCACAGTAAGACAGGTGTGATATTATGTGCAGACATATACAGCTGGGTATCATCAGTATAAAGATGAAAACCAGATGAAAGATTACTGAAAACTAGATCTGCTTATGGTTTCTCCAATGGGGGCAATATAGAGGGAAAAGAGATGAAAACTTAAGATGTTGCCGTAAGGAACCTCCTTGTCCTTCATGCCAACAGAGCAAAGTATCCCAAGGAGGAGCTGGTTTTCCACAATACTAAAAGATGCCGATAGATCCAAAAGAACATTGAAAGAATAGTGCCCTTAGGATTTAGCACTGGTGAGATCTTTGGAGACACATCAGAGAGCAGTTTCAGTAGACTTCATAGTGCGGGAACCAGATTGTAGGGGATTGAGGAGAGAGTTAGCCGAAAGAAAGCGGTTAGTTAGGAATAGAACAAGCTTTCTAGAAGTTGGAGACTAAGGGATATTTGAGACTGGACGATAGTTTGCTGGGTCTGGAGGGGTGGAGGTTAAAACCAGCCACATTCTTGAAGAAGAGGGATGGAAACCAGAAGAGAGGAAGAGATTGAAATTTGTTTTGAGGGTTAGAATCTTGGAGAAATGAAATTAACCTATGGGGTGCATTTTCTTTTTCAACCCTTGTGATTGTGCAAATTTTAGGAATACATTTTCTAAAATAACGTTTTGTATATTTTATCTACACTTAAGTGTTTTAGAACATTTTGAGAGGTGCAGCTTCTAAATGGGTAAATGTATGGTATTCTACTGTATAGGCCATTCCTGACATCAAATAGAAGAATTGTTGGTTCTTAATGGTTATAAACTAAAGCAGACATATATTAGATGTTAGTCATTAGTTTTTTTCTAGGTGGAACATGGAAAATTTTGAAAGCTTCAAAATACTGTAGAGACAGCAGGGGCTTAGGGAGTTAAATAGGTGGCTTTGAAAATTGTGCAGGAAGGAAGGATTTAGGTTCATGGAAAACTGGGCTGATTTCTCTGTGTGCTGCAGGACTCTTTGCTCAGGGATTGCTGAACCTAAAAAAGGTGCAGCTCTACTAAATGGCATCTACCACCAGGATGAAGCACGATGCAATGTTAGGTAGATACCTTTAACGGAAAAAGATGGAGTTTTTAAACTAGTGTGTAGGGGGAAGGGGGGACAACTTTACAGACAGAGAAAGGGATAAAACAGTGGGGGAGGGTAATTTAGAGGTGGATGGAGTTAATCAAAGTAGCGTAGAGATCAAGACTACAGGTACACCAATTATCATTACAGATAAATGTTTTCTGGCAAATAAAAAAAAAGTCTAAAAGGGTATGGAGAAAGTTAATTTCATAGAAGTAAAAGACATAAGTATGGTGAAACCATATAATGTGTACGTATACTAATGCCAGAAGCCTCATCGACAAAATGGAGGAACTAGAACTCTTAAAGGATATCTACCCTGAAAATCATGCATGATATACCAGGGTTACTTACTCATATATCCAGGCACCTGGACTATGGCAATCTTCTTGGATTTGCCATATATGACCTGCTTCCTTATAAAATAAACTTTTTAAATTATGCTAATAAGCCAGGGGGGCTCTGGGATTGTTTTCAGACCACTCGTATGTGAAAATGCCTCCCCTAATCTCTCCCTCACCCCTGCTTGTGTAATCTAGAAGCTGCAGGGAGTGCAGGAGAGAGGAGTCCTGCTTTTGTTTCTTGTAACAAGTGATAAGACATTGATGGCTTCCTTCTAAAATAAATATAAAACTAAAGCTAATAGGCCTGGTGGATTAGCGATTAGTGATTAGGCCTAACTTTTCTTTGTGGAAAAAAAACCCCTTAAAGCATTTCAAAGTACTCTATGGAGATATGGTGATGTCATATTCTAAAAAAAAAGTTTTGGTCGGGAAGGTGAAAACTTGCTTCAGACACGAAGAGGTTAAGTAACAAAGCAGAGTTTCATAAAAGTAATTTTCTTTTTATTTAAAGGTTTTGTGTGGACTTCTGCATATGGGAAAATACATTTTTCGAATCACTGGATGAAAATCAAGCATGTGAAATTTTAAATACTGCAATGGGTAACGAAAATTTTTTATGTGAACAGTTTGTGGCTTGAATTTATACACAGTCATGCTGTGAATATAATTACTGCATTTTATAAAATGAATCTGAGCTCTGATTGGTTGCCATGAGCAACTAGAACGGTTTTGCTCTGACACTTCTGAATAATTCTATACAATTTGGTTGTATATTTGTTACAATTACAGTTGCTGTCAAAATTTTATCAGTATGCATTGTTAATTGGCTTTCAATGGATTCCATTAACCCCTTTAGTACCACACCCATTTTTGCATCTCTGCTTTACGTCCAAGAACCATAACCTTATTTTTCCATTTAGTTTTGGCAACATCTTTTGGTAGATTTTTTTTACAGGTTCCAAATTACACATCCCCTTTAATTTCAAATCAAATTTTCTTTATATTCTGAGGAACTATACATTTTTCATACTTTGTCATTTTTGCAGGATGATTATTTAGCACCTTTTATACAGATTTTTATGGGTCTGTAAAATGGCAAAAAAAAAGTTCTCTTGGGAATCGTGACAATGTTCATGTTGGGGAAAAATGCTAAAAACCATAAACAATTAATGATTTTTTAACCACCACCAAGAAAGAGTTAATAAAACTGATTATTATCTATTGAACCCTCCGTAAATGATGTACCTGAAAAGTAGATCTCATCCACTAAAATAAATAATTCCCCATATTTCCAAATTACAAAAAAAAAAAAAAACATTTTATACCCTGTAAAATGTTACAATGCAGATCTGCTCTGAATGGGGCTCCTTCCGTTCTGTGCCCGGCTGTGTGCCCATACAGCAGTTTACCAACACATACTGAGCATCCTCATACTCGGGAGAAAATGGGTATCAAACTTTGGGGTTTTTTTTGTCACTTAATACTTTGTGACGGTTAATTTGGTCCAAACTTTAATTGTATTGTCTAAAAAAAATTACCGCTTGTAAATTAACACCTACGTTAAGGATAGGGTTTTATAAAGTTTTCATAAATTTATAAAAATTAAAACCACCTGTTCAAAAAAAATTTTTCTTACTTTGGTGTACTGTGGGTGGTGTCATTTTTTGCGTCTTTTGATGACGTTTTCATTGCTATAGTTTTTAGGACTTGTGTATCTTTTGATCACTTTTCTTGACTTTTAAAATATTTTTCAAAATGCAAAAAAAGTGCTATTTCGACTTTGGGCGCTATTTTCCGTTACGGGGTTAAATGCAGTGAAAAACCATTATTATATTTTGATAGGTGGGGTATTTTCTGACGTGGCGATACCTAATGTGTGATGATTTTACTATTTATTAATATTATATCTGTTTTAGGGAAGGGGGGGTGATTGAATTTTTAGTTTTTTTTAGTAATTTTTTTTTTTTTTAACTTTTTAATTATTTTACTTTACTATTTTTTCAGATTCCCAGGGTCTTTAACTCTAGGTTGTCTATCGATCACATCAATACTGCCAACTACAGTATGGCAGTATATGGGATTTTCCTCCTCATTCATTACAATGTGCAATTAGCACATTGTAATGAATGGGTTAAAAAGGATTGCCTCCCGATGACCCATGCTTTTCGAGCATACCGGCGGGGATCGTCTGGAAAACACCGTTACCGGTGCTAGCAGCAAAGACTTTCAGCTATGGAGAGGCTCGACTCGCGTCGGGAAGGGGTTAAAATTAATAATTTTAAATTTTTTTTGCCAAATTTCCATTTTTTTCATAACTAAACTAAAAATTATTCTATTACTTTGTTTTCTCGTAACACATTTTATTTGAATCTCAAAATCCTCTGGATATGTTAAAGGTTACAAGCTTATTTAACCCCCTTCTGGTCATTTTAGGGCTTTGGGACCAGACCTGATTTTTTAAATTTGCCTGTGTCATTGTCTACAAATTTAAAAAATCAGGTCTTGGTCCCACCCAAGCCCTAAAAATGACCAGTAAAGGGGTTAAATAAAGCATTTTGGTTGGGTGGATATTTAACATATGTATGATATTTGATAGTGTTCTGCTTGGTAACAAACTGGATGCAGTGTATTATATTGTATCCAATGTGGTACCACAGTGACAATTAATCATGTCATTGTGCAGGAAAGGGACAAAAATAGCTTTCTTTATAACCGCCTACTGCAGTGATGGTAAACCTTTTGGGGACAGAGTGCCCAAACTACACCAAAACACATATTTACTTGAAACGTGCCAACATGGCATTAATGAAGTAACTTATTGCTACCGTGTTCTTCACACTTTCATCGTATTGGCCCCTTGAGTGCACCAACACTGTTGAAAGAAGGAGGGCAAATTACAGACTCTCCGTTGAGCTTCTCTCAGGGTGCTCGCTGTAAAGGAAGAATGGTGGGTCCAGCATGATGACCTTCAAAGACATTGCAGTTCTGTCAACACCTTCTCACTTTTCCCGCAGTTCCAAAGAAGGTTTGCTGTAGTTGTCTGGGACTGCAGGGAGATTAGGTCCTATTTGGTTAACTCTGTCCGAATAAAGTTTCGGAGCTTTCTCAGTGCGCACAGAATATATTCCCAAAAATAAATGTGAGCCTTGCATAGACTTTGTTAACTTAAAGGGGTATTCCGGGAATATGAACGTCTGACACAAAAACCCATGATGATCTAGTGAATAAATGAATACAACAATACTCAATGTCATTAGTCACAAAAGGAGCTTAAATAATTGATTTTATGATTTACAAAATTTATGGCCTCTCTAAAGTAGGTGGAGTTATCACTAAGATGGCCGCCACTGGAAATTACAAGTTCCATGATCCTTTAGTTCTCAGTAACTCCTCCTACCTCTTATGTTTTGTTCCCAGTGATGATATTACTGACTTTCTTGCTCTGTTACCATAGTAATGATGTATAACTGCCATCACCACAACACTGACCATACTGGATGCACTGCAACCAACCGACAACAGCCAAACATAGTGGTGATCACATGACCATGCCCAGGGAGGTACAGGACATGTGATGTGGACATGTGACCAGCAGCCAGTTTCTGTCCTGCAACGGACCGCACGGAGGAAATTAACGGACTGATTAAAGGGCCAGTAGCATTTTAATTCTTCATTACAGTGTATGTCACCAGCATTGTCTGCTAAGGGGAGCAAAATTTTAAATAACAACTAATTACACATTAGCTTATATTTTGAGTGCCTACTTGTATATGATTCCTGGAATACCCCTTTAATGTTTCATTGCATAGACTCCACCTAAGGGGTGGATCCAGCTTATAAAAAACATACCTGAATAAAGGAGAGTAAAGTCACCAAGATGTGGCGTTACATACATTTAAATCCATATTCCTATTGAATGGGGAACTGTGCAGTATAGCACTTAGTATATCAGCCGTCATCTTAGTTAAGGGATCATGAAATGTTCTTACTTAGGGAAATGGGAAGTGTCCCATGAGCATGCTCAGTAACGTCGCCACGATCTTTGAATATGGAAAAATGCCAAGAATGGCAATTATTAATAAGAGCAAAATTAATACAGGAAGGGCACAATGCAGCACTACATATGCCAAAGTTGTGGACAAGCCATTAAATAATAATAATGCAAAAAGCAGCAATATTAGCAAATATTAAAAAAAGATATGTTGTCCCGCAGTAACGAGGTAGTTTTCCTTGGACATGACTATCACCAAACTCTGACATGCGCTATTGAGGCACCTGACTACCTGGGTTCGTGGTTTATTATCACAAGATGAGTGCAGACATGAAATAACTCATGGTTATTTTATATGCAAAAAACTTGTTTCTATGCTGTGATTTCCATGGACCCCGAGCATAAAGAAACTGCCAAAGCAACAATACTCAGAGCAGGCTAGCCAGGCTAATCCTAGCTCTTTTGCTGTAGTCTTTCTAATGTCTTTCTGGTAGTCTTTTTCTCGTTGGTGTTTAAAGAGAACCCGTCATGCAAAATAACCCCCCTAAACTAAATATATTTTCATAAACTGCCATTAGAGAGCATTGCCTCTATCCCTTCATTGTCCCTCTACATGCCTGTAACCCTAAGCAATGAGGTCCTAAAGCTGTATGCAAATGACCTGTGAAATGTCCAATGAAGTATTAGCATATTCAAGCTGTCCACCTTATTCATGAGTGGGAGGCACAGCCACACCCCCAGTGCTTGACTGACAGCCTGTATAATGATGTGAGGCTGCATAATGATCTGCTTGCTGGTGGCCACGCCCCCTGCAGCCTGTGTGTGTTTAGGAGAGATACAACAGCTCCAGGCTGCCATGTTACAGCAGAACATGTCAGATTCATGTGTAGCTGATGTCTGTTTCTCTCACCTGTATATTAGGAGGATGCAGCATGTCAGCAGATGCAGCACACACACTATCCATGCTTTACTATACATTACACACAGACATGAGCAGGGGGAGGAGAGGGGAGGCGTAACAGGGGTGACATCACTGCCTCTGACCATGTGACCAGCCTCATTTACATGATAAAAAATAGATGATTTTACAATGAATAATGTATGAAATAACTAGATAAAGGCTGTGATGGATCCTTGTGAGCTGCTCCAACAGGTAGTAGTTACAAGACTAGTGACACAGACCTGATGACAGGTGTCCTTTAATTGGTCCTCAAATTACATATCACAGCTCAGTTGTTTGCAGATGGGAGGACACTACAGTCTTTTGCATTTGGTCTGTGTCATAAAAGTGGGAAATACTGAATTCTTGTCACCCCTTAACGACCTGGCCCCTTTTTTTTACATTTTTCACTCCCCACCATCAAAAATATATACCGCATATACTCGTCTATAAGCCGAGTTTTTCAGCACAAAAAATGTGTTGAAAAAAACTCACCCCGGCTTATAAACGAGTCAATTAAAAAATAAAAAAAGGTAATACTCACCCTCCGGTTTCCAGATCGTTGGCGCGTCTTGTCCCAATCTTCGGCGCGGTTCCCGGCGGCTCCATGTCGCGTCCATGCTGATGGCTTCATCAGAGGCGACACCGCCGCTTCATAGTGTGCACCCACCGGCAGATCGCATGGACGCGACTCTGCCGGCTAGAGCACAAAAAATGTGTTGAAAAAAACTCACCCCGGCTTATAAACGAGTCAATTAAAAAATAAAAAAAGGTAATACTCACCCTCCGGTTTCCAGATCGTTGGCGCGTGTCCCAATCTTCGGCGCGGTTCCCGGCGGCTCCATGTCGCGTCCATGCTGATGGCTTCATCAGAGGCGACACCGCCGCTTCATAGTGTGCACCCACCGGCAGATCGCATGGACAGCGAACTGGGCTAGAGAAGAGAGAAGAGGCGCCGAAAGATCGGACCGGCACCAACGATCCAGACACTGGAGGGTGAGTATTACGTTTTTTATTTTTTAGCGCTTGGGAGGGGGCTTGGCTGTATACTAAATGGGGTTGGCGTACTATAATGGGGGTTGGCTGTATACTACATGGGGGCTGGCTGTTACTACATGGGGGCATGCTGTATTACCATGGGGCTGGCTGTATACTACATGGGGTGGTGGCTGTAACTCCACCTCAGATTATATCGAGTCAATGGTTTTCCCAGTTTTGGTGGGAAAATTAGGGGTCTCGTCTCTGGTCGGCTTTCTACTGGAGTATATACGGTAACCTTTATTTTTACACGGAAAGAGCTCTGTGATGACTTGCTTTCTGCGTAGCAAATTGCACTTCATAGTGATGGTATTTTATATTCCATGCCGTTTAATGGAAGTGGAAAGAAAATTTCTAATGCAGTGAAGTGTGATGAAAAAAACGCATTTGCACCGGTTTCTTCTGGCCTGGATTTTACTTCTTACTGTGTGCTCCAAATGACTTGTCACTTTATTCTTTGGGTAGGTAAAAATCACGGGGTTACAAATGTGTATAGGTGTGTATAGGCCCAAGGCTTTATGGCTACGATCGATGACAACAAGATGGCGCCAATCCTCCGACATCCTTTTGAAGACGCCGGCAAGCTGCAGTATCACCTGCGCTCTGCAATTTCCGTGAGCTCCATAGAGATTTAATGAAGCAGAACGGTCATGCACGGCCGTCTGCTCCATTAACTGACGGAGCGACGAGGGTCGATGGAACCCTCTCTTTTGCGATCTGTGGGGGGCTCAGCACTGAGACCTCCACTGATCAGCAAAGTTAGGTCTATCCCATGGGGAAAAACTCCTTTAAAGGGGTATGGCTGACCTTGCTTGATCAAAAAGCTCTTAAGGAGGTTAAAATATTTTATGTATACATATAGAAGGGAAAAAAAAGTATTAGTCAGCCCACCAATTGTGCAACTAAAAAGATCCGAGAAGCCTGTAATTGACATCATAGGACATCATCAGCTATGAGAGACAAAACTGCCCCTGAACAGTTCCAAGAAAAGATGTGCCATATTGACCCAAGGTAATTTAGAAATATAAACTTTATTGATTACAGAAAGACCAGACACACAACATAAAATCACTTAAAAAGTGTACTATGACACTCAAAACTCAGTGTGGTGAGAAAAATAAAATCACCAACACCAACCTCTGATTGCACAAGTCAAGCAGTATGAGCTCAAAAATGGGTATAACATATAAACCTGAATAACAGTTGTAAACAGTTAATATATATCAAGAGACAATGCAGTATAGATCACAACAAGGTAACCAGGGCAAGATGGACCCTATAAAAGTACACAACATCTCAGTCAAAAACAGTCATGGCTACTTAACAAGAGCTCACCCAGAGCAAACCAGTGTACAGGCATTACCACCCCACGTGTCCGTCTCTCAGGTGACCTATCAGGGAATGAAGCCCGAGTTCACTGGATCCTTTATGTGTATAGCGAGGGGTCTCCCCACACGACCAGAACCGCGTTCCCACCTGTACATAATTGCGATCATGCCAAGACGGCGATGTGGATGATCAGGGTCTCAAGGTGCGGTGCGCACAAATCAGGCCGCGAGAGGTTATTGTGACGCATGCGCGTCAATTGTCGAACAGAGTATTTACTGTGCATGCGCCAGTTTTGTCGCAGAAAAGAACCTGCTGGATGTGGGTTTGCGCAATTAAACACAGAGTAAATGTAGGTGCCACAAAGTCAGATGATAAGTAAGACGTTATTAGTAAGGAATTACAGTTGTGAGATGCACTGAGATAGTGCCTCACCTTTTAGAGGAAAAATGCAGGAGTAAATGGGATCATGTGATATCAAGGAAAATATTTATAGAGTATCCGTGAATTAACGGCGCCATGCATAGATTCCAAAGTACCAAATAGTGAAGACATAGAAAACATATACATATAATAAAAGAATAGTTAAATCGTATCGAAAAGAATGGTGGATAAATAGATAGTATAAACCACATTTTATTAGATCCCACAGAGTGCATAATAGATATACGTCGAACTTTGAAGATGGTACCTACTAAAGCAAAAGTCGTTATAGCCAAAGATTCATGTACGGCGACCACACAGAGCATAGCCCAACAGGGTATTAGGAGAAGATGTCGAGCGATAAATATGAGGCACAGCTAATAACATCCACAAAGGCGCCAAGAGTTGTGGTACCGTAAGACGACTCCCAATCTAATTTTAAAGTATGATTGTGAGGGGGGACCCTCAAACATAAGTACAGATGCCCAAAAATTACTTAAAATATAGAAATATCTGGTCAAGAAATAGATCAGAAGCAAGTGCTAAGTATTAATATCAACATCACATTAGTGAAATATAAATCTTTGGTATATCAGAGACCATTTGGTCTAACAGGGTATCAGTCAGTCCCCATTGGAAATGGAAACGGGCTGGCCACCGGACAGCGAAAAGCCACAATTGAACATAGGAGAGGCCCATGTCCTAGATGTTAAGACATCGCAGGTAGGTATCAGAGTTTCGAAGAAAGTTTTTTGATTGTTGTTAGTTGTTTTCAACTTGCCTTGGAGAGGTCCAAATCCGAGGACTAGTGAGTGAAGAAATGTTAAAGTGACCTAGTGAGAGAGGACAAAACCTTGTGCTTACCATACTGAAACAAGTAAATAAATGTGTTGAAAGTGGACCCCACTTAGCGTGACGTGATTAGGGTGGGTATTTCTCATACCCAGGTATAAGGGGATGAATAATCCCTGGACGTGTCAGAACAGAAAAGAAAGAGTGAAAATGTGTAGCCAACCAAACAAAAGTGAGGGGGAGAGGGGGAAAAAAGGGGGGAAGAGAAGAAAGAAGGAAAAACAGGGAAGAAGGAGGGGGGGGGGTAGGGAAATGAAGAAGAAGTAAGTAAGAGAAAGAAAAAGAAAAATTTACAGATAAACATAAATACGTGATTGGTGATATTTACCAGGCTTTTAATGGCGAACGATAGAGTTGCAAGTGATCCCTCATTTCGCTGTAAAAGCCCTTGTAAATAAAAGATCCTTGTTAATGCCATTGGGTTGCCAAGTACCAAACTGTAAATCACCCCCCCCCCAAGTCCTGTGCGTAGAAGCTGGAGTGTGAGTGGTGTTGTGCATGCCACCGTAATCGATGGGCGGATCAGTGTCGGGATGCAACACGGACTCTGAGGCCACGTGTCCTCAGCACAAAAAATGTGTTGAAAAAAACTCACCCCGGCTTATAAACGAGTCAATTAAAAAATAAAAAAAGGTAATACTCACCCTCCGGTTTCCAGATCGTTGGCGCGTGTCCCAATCTTCGGCGCGGTTCCCGGCGGCTCCATGTCGCGTCCATGCTGATGGCTTCATCAGAGTGCACACGAACCGTAGCTTTTCATGTAGTTCGCGACCCCACCGGCAGATCGCATGGACGCGACTCTGCCGGCTAGAGAAGAGAGAAGAGGCGCCGAAGATCGGGACCGGCACCAACGATCCAGACACTGGAGGGTGAGTATTACGTTTTTTATTTTTTATGCGCTTGGGATGGGGCTGGCTGTATACTATATGGGGTTGGCTGTATACTATAATGGGGGTTGGCTGTATACTACATGGGGGCTGGCTGTATACTACATGGGGGCTGGCTGTATACTACATGGGGGTTGGCTGGCTGTATACTACACCCTCAGCTTATACTCGAGTCAATAGGTTTTCCCAGTTTTTGGTGGGAAAATTAGGGGTCTCGTCTCTGGTCGGCTTATACTGGAGTATATACGGTAACTTTTTTATTTTTACACGTAAAGAGCTCTGTGATGACTTGCTTTCTGCGTAGCAAATTGCACTTCATAGTGATGGTATTTTATATTCCATGCCGTTTACTGGAAGTGGAAAGAAAATTTCTAATGCAGTGAATGTGATGAAAAAACGCATTTGCACGGTTTTCTTCTGGGCCTGGATTTTACTTCTTTTACTGTGTGCTCCAAATGACTTGTCTACTTTATTCTTTGGGTAGGTAAAATCACGGGGTTACCAAATGTGTATAGGTGTGTATAGGCCCAAGGCTTTCATGGCTACCGATCGATGACAACAAGATGGCGCCCATCCTCCGACATCCTTTTGAAGCCGCCGGCAAAGCTGCAGTATCACCTGCGCTCTGCAATTTCCGTGAGCTCCATAGAGATTAATGAAGCAGAACGGTCATGCACGGCCGTCTGCTCCATTAATCTGACGGAGCGACGAGGGGTCCGATGGAACCCTCTCTTTTGCGATCTGTGGGGGGCTCAGCACTGAGACCTCCACTGATCAGCAAAGTTAGGTCTATCCCATGGGGAAAAACTCCTTTAAAGGGGTATGGCTGACCTTGCTTGATCAAAAAGCTCTTAAGGAGGTTAAAATATTTTATGTATACATATAGAAGGGAAAAAAAAGTATTAGTCAGCCCACCAATTGTGCAACTAAAAAGATCCGAGAAGCCTGTAATTGACATCATAGGACATCATCAGTATGAGAGACAAAACTGCCCCTGAACAGTTCCAGAAAAGATGTGCCATATTGACCCAAGGTAATTAGAATATAAACTTTATTGATTACAGAAAGACCAGACACACAACAATAAAACACTTAAAAAGTGTACCTATGACACTCAAACTCAGTGTGGTGAGAAAAATAAAATCACCAACACTCAACCTCTGATTGCACAAGTCAAGGCAGTATGAGCTCAACAATGGGTATAACATATAAAACCTGAATAACAGTTGTAAACAGTTAATATATATCAAGAGACAATGCAGTATAGATCACAAACAAGGTAACCAGGGCAAGATGGACCCTATAAAAGTACAAACATCTCAGTCAAAAAACAGTCATGGCTACTTAACAAGAGCTCACACCAGAGCAAACCAGTGTACAGGCATTACCACCCCACGTGTTCCGTCTCTCAAGGTGACTTCATCAGGGGAATGAAGCCCAGAGTTCACATGGCATCCTTTTATGTGTATAGCGAGGGGTCTCCCCACCTACCAGAACCGCGTTCCTCACCTGTACATAATTGCGATCATGCCAAGACGGCGCATGTGGATGATCAGGGCTCAAGGTGCGCGTGCGCACAAATCAGGCCGCGAGAGGTTATTGTGACGCATGCGCGTCAATTCTGTCGAACAGAGTATTTACTGTGCATGCGCCCAGTTTTAGTCGCACGAAAGAACCTGCTGGATAGTGGGTTTGCGCATTAAATACAAGAGTAAATTGTAGGTGCCACAAAGTCAGATGATAAGTAAGACGTTATTAGTAAGGAATTCAAGTTGTGAGATGCACTGAGATAGTGCCTCACCTTTTAGAGGAAAAATGCAGGAGTAAATGGGATCATGTGATATCAAGGAAAATATTTATAGAGTATCCGTGAATTAACGGCGCCATGCATAGATTCCAAAGTACCAAATAGTGAAGACATAGAAAACATATTACATATAATAAAATGAATAGTTAAATCGTATCGATAAAGAATGTGTGATAAATAGATAGGTATATAAACCACATTTTATTAGATCCCACAGAGTGCATAATAGATATACGTCGAACTTTGAAGATGGTACCATCTAAAGCAAAAAGTCGTTATAGCCAAAGATTCATGTACGGCGACCACAAGAGCATAGCCCAACAGGGTATTAGAGAAAGATGTCGAGCGATAAATATGAGGCACAGCTAATAACATCCACAAAGGCGCCAAGAGTTGTGGTACAGCCTAAGACGACTCCCAATCTAATTTTAAAAGTATGATTGTGAGGGGGGACCCTCACACATAAGTACAGATGCCAAAAAATTACTTAAAATATAGAAATATCTGGTCAAGAAATAGATATCAGAAGCAAGTGCTAAGTATTAATATCACATACAATTAGTGAATATATAAATCATTTGGTATATCAGAGACCATTTGGTCTAACAGGGTATCAGTCAGTCCCCATTGGAAATGGAAACGGGCTGGCCACCGGACAGCGAAAAGACACAATTGAACATAGAGGAGAGGCCCATGTCCTAGATGTGTTAAGACATCGCAGGTAGGTATCAGAGTTTCGAAGAAAGTTTTTTTGATTGTTGTTAGTTGTTTTCAACTTGCTCTTGGAGAGGTCAAATCCGAGGATAGTGAGTGAAGAAATGTTAAAGTGACCTAGTGAGAAGGACAAACAATTTGTGCTTACCATACTGCAACAAGTAAAATAAATGTGTTTGAAAGATGTGGACCCCCACTTAGCGTGACGTGATTAGGGGTATTTCTACATACCAGACTATAAGGGGATGAATAATCCCTGGACGTGTCAGAACAGAAAAGAAAGAGTGAAAATGTGTAGCCAACCAAACAAAAGTGAGAGGGGGAAAAAAGGGAGGGAAGGAAAGAAAGAGACAGGGAAGAAAGGAGGGGGGGTAGGGAAATGAAGAAGAAGTAAAAGAGAAAGAAAAAGAAAAATTTACAGAATAAACATAAATACCGTGATTGGTGATATTTACCAGGCTTTTAATGGCGAAACGATCAGAGTGCAAGTGATCCTCATTTTTGCTTGTAAAAGCCTGTAAATAAAAGATCCTTGTTAATGCCATTGGGTGCCAAAGTACCAAACTTGTAAATCCACCAAGCTTCCTTGCGTAGAAGCTGGAGTGTGATGTTGCCACCCCGTATCGATGGGCGGATCATGTCGAGAGCAACAACTCTGAGGCCACGTGTCCTACCTGCATGATGTAGGCTAAAATGCATAGCAACGGTGGATAAGGTCTTGCCCTGTGAGAAACTGGATTCAGCATGAGTGATGGTGGACAGGTGTTGCTGGATCCTCCTCCTGAGCTCCTGAGTCGTTTGGCCCACATAAATCTTCTCACAGGGGCAGATTAATGCATAAATTACATTTCTTGATTTGCAGTTAATGTAGGAATGTAGAGAGATTGTATCATGGCCAGGAATGGACAGACGGTTCTTGGAGACCTGCATAAGGGGACAGATAGAACACTCACAACATGGGAATGAGCCCTTTAGCCTCAACCCAGTTCCGATTGGAGTGGTGGGTTGTTTGAAATGGCTGCGAGTTAATCTGTCCTTTAGGTTTTTTGCCCTCCTCGCTATTAGCCTTGGCTTGTTGGTCACAGCCTGTTTTAATTTTGGTTCTGCCAACAGGATGTTCCAATGTTTTTGCAAGATGTTATAAAGATCAGACCATTGATTATTGAACGTTGTCACTATACCTGGTTTGTGTTCCCTTTGGCGGCCTCGAGGTAAGAATAAATCTTCCCTGTTGGACTTC
>CM033642.1:173056364-173061364 GCA_019512145.1 Engystomops pustulosus | reverse complement strand
ACCACAAGTCCTATTATATTTTACAGGTACCCCTCTCTCATTGGACTTCATACAGCTTTAAATCTTTGCTTTTAGAGTCTAGCTCCACCAAGGGGTTGGATCGTACTGGCTTGCCCCAGCTCAGGTGAGCCAGTTGTTAAAATGTCAGCTGGCTTGCAGAGCCAGGGCGAAGCATTGCAGCGAGTCGGCTTCCTACCCATGCAGCAGAGCACAGGAGCTTTCTGCAAGGATTGATAGTATGAAAAACATAAATCAACTTTCTCTATCAATAAATGGCTAAGAACAGAACAGACACCTGAACAAGAAATTGGGGGAGATTTATCTGTGTACACAAGATTTCTGGAGTAATTTGCACCTGAAATCCTTTGCTCTACATTCATTAAAGGGGTTGTGTCACAATAGCAAATGGCTGTAATTGGGTCCAATGCATTGTGACAAGTACTTTCACCATTTACACTTATTACAAAATATGCAGGCTTACTGAGATAACTCCTTTTGTCCTGGTTGCTGGAGCCCCCTAGTGGTAGCTGTGTCCCGTCCTGAGCTACAGCTGGGACTACTTGAGCACAGCAGGTGGAAGGAGACTCTGAAGGCTGAGCGCTCTGTAGCACTGAGTTGTGCAATAACTGCCGCTGTCAGTGCTGTGCATGTGCCTGGCTAGGCCCCTCCCACATCTGCTTCTGTGTGGAGCAGAATAGAGGCTGAACAAACATCATAATAACAAAAGAGAGGTATCTTTATTCCAGGTAACCATTAAAATAGATTTTTGAAATTTTAACTCTTTGACAGCTTTTTTGGCAGTCAATGTTCGTGGCATAACCCCTTATAGGGTTTTAGATAATTAGCAGTAGTTTTCTGAGTGTGTCCGGGAAGGGGACTTGGCTTGAGGAAAGGACTGTGGCCTAGCCCGGGGCACCAGAAAATTAAGTACCTATAGCTGAAGTACGATCCATACTCCAGATACATCACCAGCATGGTTTATCTGGCGCACAATAAAACTGTGGAGTTTAACTGCACTGGTCTTAACCAACCCTAAAGAGAAATCTACCATTTAAAAATCGTCATTCTGAAAAAACTGCTTACACAGGGCTAGGTAAGCCGATGCGGGAGGTGGTGTGAAATATCGCAGTTTTGAAGAAATATCAATTTATGAATAGGCATTGGCCCCATTCGGCGCTCAGGCCTTGACACAGGGGCTTGGGGTTGGTCCTGATCATAAACAATGACGCGCCTTGCGTGTTGAAAATTCACTGATCCTCCCTTGCCCGATCCCGATAGCCGGTGACGTCATCGAGTTCTCGGAAGTACTGCGCGCATGCGCTCTGTATATTCATTTTCCATGGCAATGAATAATGAAGATACAGTGCGCATGTGCCAATGCTTGGGGGGGAGGGGAGAAATTCAAGCATGCAAGGAGCATGCTTTTATGATTGTGCCAAGCGCCAAGTGCCCTGCGTTCAAGGGCCCAGGAGCGCGACGATAATTAAATCGATTTTCATCGAAACTGCGTATTTCCCTGCCTTATCACGACCACCTCCAGCATCGCGTACCTAGCGCTGTGTAATGTATGTTTGTCAGATGACCATTTTAAATGGTAGATTTCCTTAAATCTCCCCACATCACTTCAGGGGCACATATACGATCATGGGGGGATTTATCTTTAGTTCTTGGCATATAATTATCTAAAATTTCTAGTGACAAAAACTCACCAACTCCAAGTCACCGCAATGGCGGAAAAAATACACCACAGAGTGTTACACCACATTATCAACTGTCAATTTATCCTTCAATCTTTCTCCAGGAGACAGTCTGGCGTCCTTCAGGATGTCGGTTAAAATCCCTGTTACAAACGGGGGCCACGTTTCTGGGCCATTCGAGGTGTTACAGTGCCATTAATCCTGGGCGTTATAAGCTCCTCTTTTTCTCCCACCGTGCGCATCCCACCATCCCGCATTCCTTCACGTCTCCCTGCTAAAACCTGTCATCCTGAATTGCTTCCCTGGCAAGTACCTCCTCTGCTCCTGAAGCTGATGCTTCTGATGTCTTGAGATGAAAGAGGCCCTTGATTGAGACGGTCAGGGGAAGCGATTCTATCCGCTCGACTAGAAGGGGTAAAGCCTGGATGAAAGGTCTTGGACACCTTTTACAAAGGTTTCTCAGTCCTAGAGAGGGAGGCCGAGGGGGTTTTGTCACAGTACCCCTCGATCCATTCCGGGTCGCAGGTGCACCGGTGCCTTATTGTGGCCCCAGTGAGCTGCCTCGATTGACTTTTTCCACCGGCGAGAGCGTTTCCGTCTCCAAGGCGTGCACACGTCGGCTCGTAAGATTTAAAGGGCCAGCGCGCCGAATTGCTGCGGTGCGCCAGCTGCCAAGATAATTCCTGCGCTTAGGTTTCCCCTGATTGATCTTCATGTATCTAGAAAAAGCTTTGTGCCTATGCGCTGTATTGATCTGTCGATCTTTGTGCTGGCCCTGTCCTATGGTGAAAAATGCTATGGTGAAAAATGGTAACCACTTAGATCGGTTCGCAGGTCGGCCTACATCAGTCCGCGAGTGTTCCAGTAGGCCCGTTACCCCTGCTGCCTGTAAACAAAATATTTGAATCTACACTTTTTGGCATATAAATTTTTTTATTGAAAAGGATATACCGTACTCAGAAGGCTGTAATGAAAACATTCTCTGTCCACTCAAAGAGTGAAAAATTGTTAAATACAGATGGTTGTAGAAAATGTGCACAAACTAGAAAGTTATTTTCATACAAAAGATTTGAATTTTTAAATTTCTATTAATAATAATGCACTATATTTATTTGGTACAGTACAAGTGCATTCAAAGAATAAATTAGAGGTATCATTTGGAGCGCTCAGTAAAAGCTGTCAAAACAGAGCCAGAAGCATGGAGTACTACATGGAGTATTAAATACAGACATTAGGGAAATACAATTTGTCCTTCAGAAAACAAGCCCTCATAGACATTTTAAACACCGACAATATTTAAAGAGGACCTTTCACTACCTCATGTGGAGATTAACATACCAAGGGCACTACGATTGATATCATCCCAGTATGGCCATTGTAATTGTCTACACTGTCAGAGCGGAGGTACTGGAGCCGAAGGAGGGGGCATGTGTTATGATCATCTTCTATAATATTGTACAATCAGCAGCAGACAATGCCAGATAAGCCACTGTATATTACAAATTGTGATCTCTCTAAGCTCATCTAGGTTCTGTTGTACCACATTGCGAAAATTCATTTTGCCATGAATCTATCCTCCCTGACAGTTTTTCACTTTCTACAACCCACACGCCACTGTGGACAGGGAGCAGGAAGCGAGTAGAGGAGGCCAGGGTGTGAACACGCGGCCCACGACATTTACTAAAGTCTCCATTGGAAAACCGGCGGACACTATATAAAAAACTCTACCAGTTCCAATGTCGGAACTGGCAGACTTTGCTCACTAAGGGGACGGAGCGTCTTCGTGAATACAATTGCAGGAGCACATGCGAGAGGAAATTTAATAAACAACTGTAAAGTGATTTTTTTCCCCCCATAAACCGATAGTTCTTGGGATGTAGAACAACTTTGCCTATTATCTTTGTTACCTATATCCAGCAGTTTCCAGCACATAATCCCTCAGATTCTCTCAGTGCTGAAGTAACTCCTTCCTCTGCATGTGCTGACAAGCCCTGTGAATCTGAGAGATAAACAAATCTACAGACTCCTGGGAAGCGAGTGGCTCACTGCCACCGGTTATGTGACAGTACTTTCTCTGTGTATGTAGCCGGCTGTTTTAAAGACTCTGGATACCGATGTCTCCTACACAGAATAGTGAGGTACAAAATCTCCCCTATTCCCTATCAATTCTTCCATTCCAGTCTGTGATTCTACAGAACTTTCTATATCTCTTTTCACCTCATGCTGCAGCCCTTCCCCTACCTTGTCCTCTGCACTTTGAGCTCTGTGGAGAGAAGCTGGTCATACAGCACAGAATATACACTTCATTTTGTTTGAATTTCTGTAAAATACTTAAATGGTTAACAGGCTTTCTAATAATTACATCAAACACCCCTATAGAAATAAATTGTCCCCTAAAATAGTTGATTCTAAAATTTTATTGAAAATTTGGAAAAATACAGTTTGATTTGTACACTTTCTAGCAACGAAATAAACAAAAAGGCACTTACTAATGAGAAAACACAAAGCCTAGATTGTAAATGTCAGTTAGTAGCAAAGTTGGGTAGCCACAAGTAACCACAATTTTCCAGTAATTCGAAGTACAACATGTCATGGAAAAAAATATTTTCAAAGCCACCACTGTACTGGCCCCTATTGGCATCTACAAATCTTTCATGATGCCAAAGAGAAAAAAAAAATGTACAATGTCTGTGCTCCAACAAGTTATTCCCTTTTGAGCCCTGTCGTGTCTCCATCCTACAAATTATTGCCTCCTATGGGGTATTGCCCTAACCGGGGTAACCCGCAGAATGATGCGAGCCTTAACCTGCAAACAGGCTGCGTCCTTAAGGGGTTAATAGTGTTTATGTTTACATCCCATTTGTGTTTACATTGCTTATGTTAACTCCTTTCTGCTCGCCTGCTGACTTTAGACGTCAGCGGGCGCAGGTCCGTAGTCTACAGCGTCTTTAGAGGTCGCTGTAGTTTTCTGCTGCTCCCGCGCTAATCGCTGGAGCAGGACCTAGACCTTATGTCCCCCAGAGGTCTTTTATGACCTCATGGGGGACATAAAGTAAAAACACACTAACACACACACACAAAAAATTAACCTTTTCACGCTCTGCATCCAATATATCGGACGCTGAGCGCAGTGACATATAACGCTCAGCGTCCGATATATCAGATGCGAGCGCTACTTGCATGGCATGGCAGCAGGCGTAGTGTGGAGGAGTAGACGTTCTGTGGTAGAGCAGGCATAGCGTGGAGGAGTAGGTGTTCTGTGGAGGAGTAGTAATAGCATGGGGGAGTAGGCGTTCTGTGGGG